>CAKAOI010049484.1:118804-171741 GCA_916701655.1 Sebastiscus albofasciatus
CTTCACAGGAAAGAGGCATACTGCTAAGAAGGCCTGGGGGTGAGTTAACTGTTTTACGTCTGGTTTGACCCTGCTATTTCACTGCATTTTCTGATAATCAATACAATGTCATGTCTGAAAAAAAATCATGTTTCTCCGGTGCTCCTAATAGCATATGCAAGATTTCACAGACCGGCGGAAAACAACCAATCAGAGCTGATCTGGAAACTGTCGTCTCTGAGCAGCTGTCAATCACTTGCAAATTCCGATCAAAATGTCAAACTGGGCAGCAGTGATCAGATATTAATCAATATTCTATTACTGTAATGCGTATTTCTCTCTTCAAATGTTTTCAGAAACATCTTGTAGTGTACTGTTTAGCTGTAAAATGAGAACGTTTGTGACTCGGCAGTCATGTTGAGATCTGTTGAGGAAATACCAAGCACCGCCCACCAGCCGGAGCACAGCCAATAGGAACGCTCTCTCTCTGAAATGACCTGTGATTGGTCAAAGTCTCCCGTCACGGGGTCGATGTTTTAAAGTCTGAAAACAGAGCCATGAGGAGGTGCAGAAGTCTAGTTTTCTCTCAGAACACTTGAATTACAATATGCTGAAAGGTTATTATGGCATTTTTGCCCAATGATGCCAAAAACTTGTTGCCTAGCTTTAACGAGAAAGTATAAGGTCAAATAAGCATTTGTAACTATTGTTATGTTACATAATGCATCACATTGTAGTGCTTGTAGTGCGTCTACATCTAACTGATAAATCCTTTGTTTGATATCTTCCAGGAGCTGAAAAATCCACCAACGGGGACAGATGAGGGGGAGGCCATGGCAGCCACTTGGCTGTGGTTTTCCCTGATGCATGAGGCCATCGGGAGGCGCCCCTCTATTGAGCCTCCAGTCCTGATGGACTCATGTGTCGGGGGAAACCATGAACCTGTGGCTGACAAATGGCAAACCATCTGGAGCTGGGGCAGCTACTTGTGGCCGGGCATGTGAGGAGGAAGAGCAATCAGCCCAGCTTGGCACCAGTAGCGGCACCACAGAGTTGGATGATGAGCCAACCACCTCTACCTGTCGCCCTACCCAGAAAATGACGTGCCACAAGGGGGGGGGCAATGATGCATTTTCTTGAAGAGAAGGCCAAGAAGGAAGAGGAGCGCTTCCAGGCTACTCAAGCTAAGATTTAGATTTGTTTGAAGATTAAGTACAGAAACAGTAATATAATTTGGATTTATTTATTCTATATTATAACAGGTCTTCTCATCAGACTGTTTACGTTTTAAGTTATGGAAACCATCTTCACTGTCCTCCAAGTTCCGGGTCTAACATTTACATTGTTAACAAAGGTCTCTTCACAAATTCCTTTTCCGGAGCAATGTTCCATGGACAGGAGCACAACACAGTTTATCATTAAGTTTGTAGTCACAGGAAAGCATTTCCTATAACATTGAAACACCATAGACCTCTTTTATATAGTTTTATAAATTTAAGCACAATCTGTAAAAGTGCAAAGCAAAATAAATCTACAAATAAAAGCAAGCAAACAATACAACATAACAATAAGTAAACAGGTAATGAGATGGTGGGAGCAAACTGGACACAAAAGACATTGTTCCTTTATTTTATTTACAAGATAATGGCACAACACTATTCAAACTTACAGGCAACTTAGGAATATACAGAACTAAAAGAAAAGGAGCTTCAAGGCACACAGCTTATCATAAAGTATGGTGGCCCACGTCCCAGGCCTTCATGTTCCCAATGTCTACAGATAATCATGTCCCTGTAACTCCACAGAGTGCACACGTGGAGCAGAGAGGAGCCCTGCCAGTCGGTCTTGCTGGCCATGTCCGCACCGAAAGGATGTCCCCCGCTGTGAGGCAGATGTTGTGTAGCACCGCACAGGCGGTGATGACTGAGGGGACAAAGGTGTGGTGGACTTCCAGAGCCCTGAAGAACAGCGATCTCAACCGAGTCTTCATCATGCTCTACAATGGAACGGGCCTTAGCATGATGCTGGTTGAAGCGGCTCTGCACCCTCCCTCGCAGTGGTTCTCTATATGGGGTGATGATGGCCACAGGTCTTTCCATGCAGGGGTAGCCACCATCACCCAAAATATAGTATCCCTTCAGAGAGTGGGAACCCATGAATTCATATATTTATAGTAACTGATGGATAGTGATGCATTGACAACTTATTTAGCCTCACGTGAGGGAGGATACAGAGCCTCTTTGTAGATCTTGCTGTTCTTCAGGACTCTGGTGTCATGGACAGAGCCAGGATACCCCACAAAGGTGTTAATGAAGAGGCCCTTCCAATCACATACTGCCTGCAATCGTATGGATGGGAAGAGCTTTCTGTTGAGTTAATTCTGGCCATTGGATCCTGGGGGGGGTCTTTATGCGGACATGGCAGCCATCAATGGCACCCACACACCTGGAGAACACTGGACTGTTGGCCAGCCGTGCAAATGCTTGGCCAACCTCATCCAGTGCTCCAGCGGTGGGCAGTTTGATGACCTGGCGAAGGGCTGCAATCTTCTCCACTCCAGTGTGCATCAGTCTGTAGACTGTAGACTTACGAACATGAAAGGCACCACACTGTATGCTAAGCCGTGTGCCAGCCATTATATGGTAATAAGTAAATGCACCTCATGTGAGCAGCCTTACGTGTTCTTTGATGGCAGAATCCTCAGAAGGACCTCGACGGACTGTCTCCCCAGCCTGTAGTCCGCCATGAGGTCCTCCTGGCCATCAAAGAACACAGCAAGGACTGGCACATGAGGATTTAACTGAGCATAAAAAATTGGATCTGTGTCGATCTCCATCTCCATCTACAAAATAAAACGGTTACTTCCCACACCTAAGTTTGCCAAACTGTGATTAGAACTAATCTTACATTAAAAGAGAGTCATCGGTACAACCAGTCATAAAACATTACACTTGTGTGATGCACACCTCTAAACACAGGAGAGCACGCTGCAGTCTTATTCTCCTGCGCCTTACATTGTCCTGCTCTCGTTGGAGCATATCAAAGATTGCAGTTGCAAAAACGAATGTGTTAGATGTCTTCTTCCTACTTCATCTGACACTTATATAGGCCTGGTACCCTCTTCTTGAATTAACCTCATAAGTTACAGCTGGTAACGTGTCAACACACCTAATTGGCCTAAATGTGGCTGCTGAATTGCTGATGGCAGTCATACCATTGAATAGAATTTGAAGGGGTCGTTTGCAAGAACTGATCTGTTTTTATTTTCCTAAATTGTTTTTTGTGTGCAATCCAGGGAATATTAATATGAATTAATATCAAACTGGTCTTGGGTTGTTTTGATAATATATATTTTTTCATAAATCTTTAACGTGTACTTAAGGGAATGTTGATGCAATTGGCTTATTCATTTTAAAAATGTCTTTTATCTGTTTTTGCATATTAACTCTTCATTTATACACTTTTTTCGGTCTGCACACAAGTAAATGTGTCAAACAGAGTCCACAGTTGGCGGGGGCTATTGTTTGTGAGTGAACATAGAACAGATAAACACGCTGGCCGCTGTCAGCAGATTCAGTTGTCATCGGAAATGGACGTCTCTTCACGTGACGCTTCAGAGGAAAGGACGTCTCATTTCTCTAAATCTGCAGAGCTTGTGACTTTGTGGTGACTCTCAATTTTCCCCGTTGGGCATAGCGTAGCAAAGACGATGAAATGTCAACCTGCACTTGACCCACGTGTGCTCAGTTTGACAGCAAATGCAGCGCAGTGATGACAGCCTTCCCTGCTTTCTTCACAGCCAATAGGATAAAAGACAGATTTTAGAAAAGCGTCTGTCCTCCAGCGGTTTGACTTTTGAAAACTAGAGACAATGAAAATTTGGGACATCGTCTCAATATGTGAGATGTGGAACAAGAGATAAACATGCTGTGCAGTCCCTCATAAAGTGGGACACCTGGTCACCCTAATACAAATTACATTACTTACAGATTACATGCATAATCTTTAATACCACAATATCCATCACCCACTTATGTCTCAGCAGGATTTGGAAAAAACGGTCCATGCATTCATTTTTAGTGGACTCGACTACTGTAATGCTGTCTTTACAGGTCTCCCTAAAACACCGATTAGACAGCTGCAGCTGCTCAAGTCCTCACTAAGACCAAGAAAGTGGATCACTCCAGTTCTGAGGTTTCTACACTGGCTTCCTGCCCGGTCATCTGAACCAGCTGTGCTTTCTGTCTCCAGAGTCAAAACTAAACATGGAGAAGCAGCGTTCAGTTTTTATGCATCGTATATCTGGAACAAACTCAAGTCAGCTGCAACTCTCACTTCTTTTAAATGAAGGCTGAAGACTTTTCTGTTTGCCCCTGCCTTTTATTAAATCAGATAGTTATTAATTTGTTACACTGCACTATAACTTTTATTCTTCTATAATATACCTGATTTATTTTATTTTAGCTTGTTTTCATTTTCTATTCTTTTGGCTTTTTAATGATTCTTTTTAATTACATTTAAATGTCCTTATAAAATGTGTTTCTTTGGCACTTATTCGCCAACGCAGGCTGTGTCTGTTTGCGAAAATCACCCAGCTTCACACCATCAGTTCATTTTAATAAAATAAATAAAACCAGAGCAACTATTGAACTCTAGTCTATTTTATTTTTTAATAAGGCTGGCCTCACACTTTTTCTCATAATAACTCATAAAAATAAAAACTACTATATCTACAGACCGATCTCTAGAGAGAGGTAGCGACCCCGGCAGTTTGTGGAGAACGTTGGAGCAAATGTTCGATTCACCATCTAATATTGTAAAACTGCCAATATTCTAAATCTACACAGTTGATTTCTCGCCTCAACAATATTCAGAAGTGAATTTAGTGATGGAATAGCTACGAAAAACGTAAAACAAGGCTGCTGTTGTTGTAACCTTAGCCTGTACCGTTCCAGCGCTTTGCATTGTGGGATAGAGTAGGCTGGTCCGATGCATACTGGAGATTTTTTCCAAATCAGGTATTTTTGGCATACTGGAGATTTAGCTTTTGTTTACATACTGCATACTACCTGCTACATTTTGGCCAATTTAGTATGTACTACTAGTATAGTATACGGTTTCCAATACAGCCAGTGTATTAGATGACGGTCGGCACACCCCCAGCTTGGAGAAACAGACAGGAGTTACCGCACGGAAGCAAAGCAGTACACTGCTGTGGACAGGGCCGGCAGAAAAAAATATTTTAGCCACATAAGATAAAAGGCCTTCCTAAAAAAAAAAAGTTTTAAGTGTACACTTTATTTTGAATATCTTTACTGCTTGCCTCTTGCCTTAAGACAGCCCTTTCCGATGGGGAACTTAAACCGTTGTATCCATCTATGATCTTGCCCAAAGCCACCAGACTCCATTGAAAAGTAAATATTTTTCCTCGCAGATCACAGGGTTGCTGGTCTACCGCAGCCTCAGTCGGTTAGTTTGTTTGTGCTATACTTTAAGAGGTACATTCACCCAGGGCAATGTCACTGCTGTCCTCAGTTTAACATTCATACATGAGGAATACAATTAAATCACTCAACAGACTCTACCAGACCTTTGCTGTATTGTGTTGTGATGCTTAGTAAGCCAAATCAAGTCATGTAATAATGAAAAAGACCATGCCGGTTAGTATTTTACTCATGGCTGCATTCTGTTTTTAACAATTACTGAAAAAAAAGAATTAAATGTTATTGTTTACCGTCACGTTTTTGAACAAATCATCAAATCATTGTTCAGCAGTTCCCTCTGGTTGCAATAAGAGTTACAGCAGGATATTCAATTTACATGCTTTGGCAATGGAGGGCTTTTTACGCTCCATGAAGCTGAAACCAAATCATGTAGAGGCCATCTGCCGATGGAGATAATTGACTATTAATGAGTTCTAGGCAATAATGTCTGATTCATGACACAATGATTAGATATATATATCTCTATCAAATAGAAGTGCAGAAGACTTCTCTCTGATCACAAATGCATTGTGTTTGCGACGTGCATGTACATGTTTAAGTGTACTGTAGTGTGCTGAGAGCCATTATTTCAGCATAAACAGATTCCACTTCAGTGTCGGACAGGAAGGCAGAGAAGGCCTTGAGCATCGTTTTGTTACTTGTTTGTTATTACCATGGCCAACAGCGTTCTCTATCTAGCCACGTCCTCGGTGAACAGACGTGGCTTCACTGCAATTTCCATGTCAATACACAAGCTGAAGTAGTCACGCAAGTGAGATGAAAACACAGGGCTCAAGTAGGCTGGAGTACTTGGATGTGGGTGCATTGTGCTTCGACCCCCTGGCTCCACTTTGGCCGCTTTCATCCTCATCAGGACTTTTTTTTTATCCACATTGCGAACCCTTTGTCTGTACCTACGGCATGTTACAGCTGGAAAAAGAGAGTGACTGACTGCGACAGTTAGTGAGCATCAAACGTAAACAGCTGCCATTATTAACAAAAATGAATTTTCAGAAAAGTGCTGTGGATTTTTCTATAAAAAGCTCTCCAGTTCACATCAGTTTGAACTACATTTTCCAAAGGCGCTACTGATTTAGCCTCCATTACCTCACCTCAACAACGAGCCCCTGTTTTAGAAAGCAGGATTAGTGAAAACTCTGAGTTTGTTAATCCTGAAATGAGGAAAGCTTGACAAAAAAAAAACAAACTCGTACCACTATCGCAATATTATCCCCTGGGTTTTTGGTTTCACAAAACCATTTCATCTGAGTCAGTTATTCTGGCAGCTAACCTGCTCGCTGGGAGGTTTTCTTCAACTAAGCCTGACGGGCTGAGCACCCGTCGAGTGTGTAGCAGGAAGGAGTTGGGCGTCGGACATGTCCTTGTCTCCAATGCCCAATCGGGCCCAGATTTGGGAACCATCAACGGGCCAGAACCCGCTATAGTGCTGGCCGCTGATTAATCCGACTGCCGTGTCTCGGCCCGTGCCTGAGAAAATCAATGGTGCCAGCCTGCCCTCCATCCAGGAATTAAATTATATACCTCCAGAGTCAGGAAACGAGCAGGAAGTATCACTGCAGACCCTTCACACCCTGAACATCCCCGAGACCTTTTAACTGCTGATAAAATTAATTTCCGGGTATTTAGACATTTTAACATCAGGTGTAAAATGTAATCCAGTTAAATTAGATGTACACACACAGTTGATACAAGCTGTATGTAGAGAGAGGTGCAAAAGGGTAACTGTAATAATATCAAGCAATCTGTACAAACACACATTCACTTTGACATGAACACGCTCCCGATGCCTGGAACCAAGATCCGACTACAGTCGTGACAGAATTAAGTAGCTGTGCCACTTACTGTAGCCAAAGCCCTGTGGAGAGTGTAAATGCCAAACTAAGCGTGGCATTTAGATCACTGTCAGCCAGTCATTCTCTCTTTCTTTTCCAACCAGACATTTCTCCAACATTCTCCTACACTCTTTGTCTGCCCTGTTTTTATTTTCCCTCTGATTTCCCCCACACAGTGGGGCAAACAGCTCCCTATTCGGTTTGCCTTGTGTGCACAGTAACACACACATTTAGATAAAGGACAGAGTTGTTTTCTCCATTCAGCATCATGCAGGACAGGAAGACGTGTCTGGAGTCCAGGAAGGAACCACAGTGCACTAATCATACAAGGCTAATTTTAAGCACCAGTTTTCAGTTGTGAGAGCACAGTGTGTCCAAAAGCAGCTTCACTTCTGCAGATGAATAATGACTGTTAACATCCGGCAGTTAAGGGGAAAGTTAAGTCTGTCTCTCTGCTCCTTGGCCCTTGTTTTAATCACCAGCTGGGGGATCTCTGACAAGTGTTAAGTTTATATTATATTCTTTATTTCTCACGATGACATATTCATATACTCTGATGTATTGAATATGATGCTGTAAGTTTTGAAGATTGTACCAATGACTTGAACACAGCTCTTTCTAGTCTTTTGGATTCAGCTGCACCTCTTATGGCGCCATGCCATTGTTTCAACGGCCCATTAGCCTGTTCCGACAGCCCAATAGTCAGAAAAATGTCCCATTGGACAGAAAGCCCAGTTGTCCAACAGCCCATTATGCCGAAAACAAACGCCCACTGTTCCGAAGGCCCATTGCTCCAAAAACACAAACTAACAGAAGCATTTTTATTATGCAAAATGACATCTTCAGACCTCTCATCAGTCTCTTGAAACATTGGGCCTCATGCAAGAACATTTTTGTATTCTTATTTTAACTTTCTCTTACTTTTTTTATACAGTGGGCTCGTATGTATGGAGAACCACAGGAGTCACGTAAATAGTAATAGAGCATTTAATTGATTAATAACTAATTGTGCGATACAAATAGGCATTAATAAATTTGTTTACAAATTCATTTATTAATCTATGAATAAATGGACAAAGTATTTCAGTATTTGACATTTTAATAGGCAATAAAAAGATTAATGTCTGGTGCCATAGTCAATGTCCACAAAGCCTCTGTGAGCTGTGGCAGAACCTTCAAGGTCACCTATGCTGGTTTTTATTTGCCATGACCAACAAAGCTGGACACTGTGTCACACCCAGTTAGAGCATGGAACATTGGGAGTGCACATGCCTTTTCAGATCCAACGCCCTTTGAAAGCTCATATGCTGCAAGGTATCCGAAATATTTGCCTGTTGCAAGCTAACCTTCGGTACCTTCTTTAAGACTTTGCACCACAGGAACAGCTGACACAACAACATCTGAATCAGCAGTATGAATCAATATCGTCTGATGAAGTGCATCCTACTATCGGCCTCCTCATGAATGCATGGAGACAGAGAGGACAAATCCTGGAGTGGTGGCTTGCATATAACTGCATTACCATCTGTGATGACGAGTTGCTTTTCATCCCTCATTTCGGACATGATTCACCAGCATACCTGGAGTTGCAGGCTATAGTGGATCACCTATGCCCGCCCAGTGTTTTATTAATTTGGTGACCTCTTGCTGGATTTGGCGACTTTTCAGACCCTTTTAACGATTTACTGCTCAGTGTAAACTCAGTGAGCGGTTCCTCTCTCACCTCCGCACGCTGGCAGGAGTTACTGTAGTTACAGACATCTGTGTCGCCAGGTCATTTTGGCATTCTTCATTTTGGCATTCTTCAATACATGAATTTCACCATATGCACGGAATCTAAAAGGTTGAAATATTTTGCAGACGTTCATTAGTTTCACAGGTGAAGCAGCTGGTAATACCAACATAACAATTATAGCCCTTAATGGCCCAATCATCGGAAAACACAGTTTATTGATAGATGCCGTGACGCACACATAATTACAGTCAATAAAGTAGCTTATTAGGTCTGACCATGTTTTCTCTCTGCAACATTACAGACATCAGTGGGCTCAAACCTGGTGCAGGCTGTTCATATTCTTGACGTTATGAGAAAATCCTTTGTTGGAGATAAAATACTTGAAGTTTTCTCTGCAGCTTGCCCTCCAGAGAATAGCTGTGTTCCATTTCCTAAGCTGTAGCCAAGTGGGGTGCAACTCCACTGACCTGCTAAATATATGAACCGTCAACTTTACCCATGTTGTTGTCTAGAACAGTGAAAATGAATTTGCTGTCCAGGAATTAGAATTTAGCCTTCGCACAGCGTTCATATGCTCAGCCTATGGAGGCGTATTGACCACATCTTCACATTTCACATATTGGACACATTCTAAATGTGTCAAGTAAGCATGGATCTATGAAAGCTGTTGGATCAATACACCAGGATTGCCAGGTCCTGCTAAAATATCCAGCCAAAAGACTGTTCGATATTCGGTGGGGTGTGGCAGCTTTTTTAATAACTCCGCTCAGCCTGAGCATTAACACCACAGGCTTTTACGACTGATGACGCTTTCATGACACGTCACCCTGCCGCTTTCCTTCTGCCTACAGAGAGAGGGACAGAGAGAGAGAGCGGGGGATGGAGGGAGGGGGGGGACACCTGTAGATTCTGCGTTTTTTCACATTAATCTCTGTGAAGTTACAGTTGAGTTCGACCAAAGCACACTTGTTGAAAAGAGTAACGATGACATTTTAGGTGAGTTTAATTTTGTTTCTGTGCAGTTTGAATGAAGTGTTTTACGATGCTCCCCTACGAACAGCTGATCTCGACATTCAGTAAACAAAAATATATGTGGATGATGGCGCAAGCTGCACAGAGAGGGGGGGTGGAGGTCTGCGCTCTCCGAGAGCCATTGTAGTTGAAGTTGTTATGATGAACTTGGCCTGCATTATGATTAGGACTGATAATGACTATGAGGATATGGAGAGTAAAGATTGTGTGAGAGCTGTCATTTGCATTATTCACACACTTTGCTAATTTACACAATCCACATGCAAGTGGTGAAGATGTGGAGGTGGGTGGAGGTGAAAGGAGGAAGCAGAGTGTGTGTGTGACAGCCACCGCAGCGCTGGAGACAGTCTGATAGTTGCATCGGATACCTGTTTTCATTTTGTCTTTGTGTACTGTATCGGTCCCTATCTAATAAACCATAAATAAATAAAGTTGTTTTCACTGCAGCGATTTTACACACAACAACTTTATGAAAACTAATATCGTACTTGGTGATATATGCACACTATTAGAAGATGTTATTAAAACTACTGACACTCTGCTCTGCCGTTTAATGCTATTTGATGTAATCTTGGATTTCTACAACCGATGATGATGATTTCAACAGCTACGTTGCTCCACAGCTGACCATTAGGGGTCGGTAGTCCGGCCCTCTCCTCTGAGCTCCGTAGGTGGAGAACATGTTGGTGAGACGGCGCTGATTAAATATTGAGCGGAATTTGATTTGTCTGTATTCGTCTGTATTTACAAAGTAGGCAGCTCAATTCTGCACTCTATTAATATGGTCATGCCTAACATAATTTAGATAAAATAATTTTCTGTGAAAATAATGTGACCACAAAAACTATGAAGGTACTAACTAGAATTGCACTCAGAGAACGCAGACCTCCGCCAACCCGTGACTTTAAAAACAGATCACAGCTCACAGCTGGCGGTTACGTGAGGTGGTCGGCTTATTATTAACACGGTGTGTTTCCGAGTAACGTATCGGCGGATGCCTCTCTTATTCAGCAGCCTTGTTATGTCTGTATAACGTTTCACTCCGTTTTCTGTCATCCAGTCATCTACAGCTTTTTTCTTTCTCACCGCGGACGGCCAGCAGCCCCCGCACACACATCCACACACGTATCTCTCTGCTCTCAGAAGGAGGTGCGGTCACGAGTCATCAACGCATCATCAGTTACATAGCGCATGTGTTATATACTCTGTGGTCTTAATGCTCAGGCTAATCCTTAAAAATATTCCTGAATCCAGATCATGATCCGGATCTCCACCAAAATCAAATGGATTGTTCATTGTGTCACACTCGACCCCTCCAAAACATTTCATTCAAATCCATCGCAGACTTTTGTAGTAATCCTGCAAATGGACAAACAAACAAACAAACAAACCAACACCGGTGAAAACATAACCTCCTTCCTAGGTTTTCGGCCTTGGCGGAGGTAATAACGTATGAAATTAAGAAATGTCTCTGTGAGAAAAGGGTTGCCTTTGTTCAGAGAGATATGGCATTATTTAAAGAAAAAAGCGCTGAACTGAGGGGATAATTAAAAGATCCAGACAACAGCATAGACACAAAATGGAGAAACAATTCATTACTGGTGATGCAAAGAAAGAGCAGTGTTAATACAATGATGGGCAGAGTGGCTCAGAAACAATACTGCCTCTACCCACAGATATTGTCTCCTTTGCCAGTGAGCTAAACCACTTCTACAGTAGGTTTGACAAAGACACTCATGGGGACATACTTGACAATGAATGTAGCCCAGTTTGAGATCCTATTACACTTACTGAAGGGGAGATAGCAGGAAGTCCTGCTAAAACACGGCCACACAAAGCTCCAGACTTAGATGGTCTCAGAGGAAAAGCAATTGCAGGGTGCACTTGTCAACTTAAAAAATGTGTTTTTTCCAGGATCTGCTTGATAAACATGTTGTGCAACTCTCATATAAGAGATCCACAATCATTCCAATGCCTAAAAACAGTCGCCCCTTCTCACTTAATCACTACATACCCATTGCTCTAGCTAGAATTTTATGTAAGTGCATGGAAAGCGTTATACTGGGGGCACCTACCATCTCCCCATGGTCAGTTAGACAACCTCCAATTTGCCTATGAAGCACAGTGAGGTACTGAGGATAACACTACTACACATGGTCACCAAACACATTCGGCATCCTGAGGCTTATCCCAGTATTTTATTGACTTCAGTTCAGCTTTTATCACGATCAGGACAGACATTTTATTAAATTGACCTTCTGAACTTGATATTAACGGACACTATGCTCTGTGGATTAAAGACTTTTTATTTGACCGAGAGTCTCTGTACAAGACTCCCTGTTTGATGAAATCATTTTGAATACTGGGGTGCCCCAAGGTTGCGTTTAACCTCCTCTACTTTTCTCTATGTATCTCAGTGAAATGTAGACCTATGACAGCAACGTTGGTCTCTTTAAGTATGCAGATGACATGGCGATGATGGGTTTAATGTTTAAAGGTAACAATGTATTAGAGAGTTATTATGTTCATTTGTTTCACACGTATAAAAAGACGATAAAATGCAATTCACATGAAAGGAATGTAAAATACGTGTGAGGGTAGAAACCTATAATGGCTTATATAAAAAACACACCCAAAGGACAAACAATAGGTAAAAACAACTATCATGACAAAAATAACCAGTACATTTTAGATATTAGTATTCGAAACATTTCACATATAAAAAATATATAGTGTAAAATGTAGAAGTAAAGTTCAAACAAAACAAAAATAACATAAAGAAGCAGAAGTAATCGCCATATTTAAAGTTTCTAAGGTTTTTCCAAATCAAATGTTTTTAAGAGTATTTCTAAGTCTCTTTTATACAAAGACAATAACACAGAGGAATCCATTAAATGGACATTTTCATTCTATAAGATAATAGATAGATAGATAGTTAGATAGATAGATAGATAGATAGATAGATAGATAGATAGATAGATAGATAGATAGATAGTAACTTTATTGATCCAGAGGGGAATTCAAGTTTCCAGCATCACAGTTCCATACTGCAAACATACTAGTAAAAAGACAAGTAAGTAATACAGAGTATAAAAAAATATACCAGATATAAAAATAACAGGAGATGAAGAAACTGTTAAAAATTAATGTAGTGCAGGGTAACAACTGAGATACGGGACTAATAAAAATGTGAATACAGTGCAGAAAGTGATATAGTGCTGGATAATAAAATATAGGAGATATAGATATTAGGAAATGTCAAATATGGAATATAATGCAGGATAAGAACTGAGGTAGAGAAGTTTTTTAAAAATAGACTAAAGTGCAGAATAAAGCTGTACATTATTTGTAGAATATAGTAAAACCAGTCTTTAAAGGTGCGGAGTAGAGCTTTTTGTGGTGTGCAGAATTAAAAAGTAGCTCAGTCTATTAAAGTGCACTGTGTGCATTATTATCTGTCCTGTAGACCGCCCTCCTTTTTCCTGAGTCTGTCTGTCCGGTAATTATGGAACTGAGAGTCGTTAACAAAATAATATCTAAAGCAATGAGGTAAATCTGCATCCTTATATTTCACCTTAAAGACAAATGTACAGGTTTGAAGAATGTTAATGTCAGATATAGTTGATAACTGCAATTTAGAAAAAAAAAAGAAAATGGTGCACTTGGTATAGCAGCATTCAAAAGTTGCTAATCTAATAAACTGTTTCTGTAGCAGCAATATTTTGTTAAGTATTGGAAAAGTATAAGTTGGAAAAGTACTTGCCCATACAATATTACAGTATGTTAAATATGGATAACTTAAACTGTAATATAATGTTAACAGACATGTATTGTGGTCAAAAGCTCTTATTTTTCTCATAATCCCTAGAGATCTGGCGACCTTACTGCAGACAAAACCAACCTGATTTCTCCAAGAGAGGTTGTCATCTATCAGAATACCTCAGAAACATGTTGATGGAACTTTAATTATTTCTTCATTATGAACATGGAGTTTAAATTGCTCACTATCATATTTTTTATTTCCTGCAAACAACATGAAATGTTGGGAGTTCCTGCGTTAACCATATCAACAATCTATTAATCTTCATCAATCACTCACAGATTAATCTTATTATGTAATCATGTAGTCTCTTTCCCGATTGGTGTCTGCGCCTCACCTGAATGTTTCAAACTGGCATTACTGCTTGAGTGATCACGCTGATGATGGCTCATAGCTGAAACATGTTTGTTTTTTTGTTCAGAATAAACTAAGAAAGATCCTTTATCTGCGAGTGCCGGAGATTTGTTTCTTCTGATTTAATAAAAGAGCAGTTATTTCTAAATGTGTCTGATTATATCCTGTTATTTGCGTCAGGGAAGTGTTGGGTTGGCGGGCGGGGGGAGATTAATAAATAAACTATTCTGGCCCAATGCAGGAAGAGGTAAAGAGACAAATCTGGGCTGAGTCTGGCACTCGCGGTGTACTTGCCAATGTTATGAATAAAGCTTCAAACTATTTGGTACAGCCCTAATTTTAAACAAGAGAGACGGAAACAAGTGGTGACTCCCGACCTTTGAAGTGGCCATAAAGTCTGAATAGACTTGTTGTGAATAGTCATGTGAAGTCCATTGCTCACTGCCTGCTAACTTTGTTGAGACCACATTATGACAAAACCAATATTTAATCTTCTTCCTGCACCATGTTGTTGGGTATGCTTGTTTTCATTACCTTGCTTGCTGCAAAATAAAAGTGTCCCCACCTTTCTCGGTTTAGTTTTTACTCCTGTTCCTTTTCGGTTCCTTCTCTAAATAAAGAGAGGTATTGTGTTGGTATGCTGGGTGCCGTAAAACCAACGTTGTTAACTGTCTCAGATCAATAAAACGATTCATAATTGTTATTCGATAGCCTCATTTTTATACGAGCAATATTCATACTGGTTTGAATAAACAATTTGTGGTGGTATTGACTGTATTTCTATCCCAAATATACGCCGGTTGAGTTCAGTGATTGAAGAAAAACAAATTCCAGGGATTTAATTACACTTTTATAGTAGTTTCTCTTGAAATGAGCAGCAGACCATTTAACCGTGGAGCTACATATTAATAGCGCAAAAATTGATCTCTGCTCCTCTGTGGCTTTATCCACTAAGCCCTGTGTGCAAGCCAGTGATAGCACAGGGAGAGCAGAAATCAGGGACACTTCTCAATCCCCCATTTTTTTTCTCTCTTTCCTCTGCTACTGCTGCTCTCCTGATGTTAAGATTGCTGCTCTCCTGATGTTGAGATTGAGCAGCTCTCATCTGCTCAGCAGTTGGCTGGCTGGTTGCTTGGTAATCGACAGGAGGGGATTGCAGGGCTCGCTTTGTCTGGAGATTTATGTAAGCTCAGAGAGCGAAGACTTCTCTGAGAACGACCTCTGACTATCACCTCCATCATGTTTTCTGATGGGAACAGAGAAGGAGGGTGAAAGAGGGAAGAGAAATGATTTGTCTCTTTCATTGGATTTGATCCTGGTGAAGGGTGTTTTAAGATGATGACAAAAGCCCCTACTGTGATCAGTTGCTCCACGTTAATAGCACCCCGACTAGCCCCTGCTGACAACTTTTGTACTGTACAGTGTGTTTCAAAGAAGTACCTACTTCATGTGGGTAGGAAAAGTAGGGGTTAGGGTCAGGCACTGTGCTGGCCACTGTGGTGAATGGCTTCAAAGAAAAAAAAAAGAAAGAAACACTGAGAATCAATTGAAGCATTGAATTTGATCTGTGGACCAAAATAGCAAAAGATCTACATTAATGGTGCAACATGTGGCCTGGCTGGGCTGTTTTTATTGTTCTACTGTTGTTGCCGAGGTGGGTGGGACAGTGGAGCTGACGCTGTGATTATGCAAAGCCTGCAGCAGTGCAATCTTGGTTCTATTTTTTTGGTATGAAATTGTGTCTCTTGTTTCCGCCTGCTAACACAATCTGTTATTAAAAGTGCAAGTGTGTGTAATGCACACGCATACTCCAGACAATTGCTATGCCACGATGGAGAGGCTCACCATGTGACGAGCATCCTGCAATCCAGCCTTAGATCAGCACCACGGACAGCAGCCGGAGCTTCAAATTTATCCAAGCTAACTTAACATTCTGCCCTGGACTCAGCTGCCAAATGTTCTCACAGACACAGATTACAGTAGGTGCACATTTTCCAACAGATGGGACGTAGCAGTTACTGTGCCATAGATTTAAATCCCATGATCCCACACCATAATAACAAACAGAAACCAGTACTCACCCATTAGAAGTTTATCCTACAGGTCTTGTGCTCCGCAAAGTCATTAACAACACTGTCTGACAACTTTTATCAGACGCCCAGCTGTGTCTATTTATTCCTGTCGCTCGCTTTGTAAGCACAGCAATGGACCAGGAGCGGCTGATTGGTGAAGTTGAAATGAGGAGTTATCTGTACGACACCTCCTCATTTCACTACAAAACACCTTAATAAGGTGGCAGCTGGCTGGAGGGAGATCACCAGAGAGCTGAACGTTTCCTAATGCTGGTGGCTGTATTGTACGTCATTTCCAGTAAAAATCACAATATTAAACGTGTGTTTTCTGTTTAAAGAAGAACAAACGAAGGAAGATAAGTGGTTACGTCTCCAGTCTGATCTCGAGCACACAGCTGATAGGTACAGGGTTAGGGCCACGTGGTTTGTTAACATGACGTAACAGAAGAGCATATAACGGATTCAGTGTGGACATGGTGTAGGAAGGTGATTTTTGGGCCCCTGACAGCTTCTGGACACCAGTGCGCCGTCGATATTTATGCCACTGATATAAGCTACTGAGAGTTGCAAGCTCTATTGATGACGACGGTGTGACTAGCAGCACTGATCGAAACTGTATGAAATGATTGTTGACTACATAAGAAGTGAGAAATTGTTAGTCCTGGAGGATGGAGGCACGGCCCAACTCCTCCTCCTCAGTGACCTGCTGGCCACAGACACCAGAGAGTCTGGAGCTAAGACATGCCCTTTGAGAGGGGAGATTCAACAACCCAACAACAGTGATGCTCCACTCCACCTCATCCTGACCTCAACCATCCATCCAGACATCCAACTTCACCAACCACAGCCACTTCCACACATACATCGCACATGAACAAAGACATCCATGCCCTGCACTCTCACCCCTGGACAGAGATGCACATGCTAACCCATCTACAGGGAGCAGAGACATTCACACATTGCCAGCACCTATGGGAAGAGACCGTGGTATAATGCCTGCTATAGGAACCTCGACACTCCGGCATCAGCCAAGTCACTCACAGCAGGTGTTGGGGGTGTTCCCCTCGGTAGGGGTGAGTCTATCTTCCAGTATGGCAGATCAGCTACTGAGGTTTAATGATGTTGCAGCTGTGCTCCCTGCAGAGAGTTTAAGCTACATGATGGATAGATCTGTGATGTTGGTTGTGACATGTCAGACAGCAGCCTTAGACAACAAATAAAAACACAGGAAGGTTTTACTGAGTCAGAGGTAATTCACACTGTGATGAAGATCACAAAACCTGGTACATTCAGAGAGATGTAATTATCGAGGGTGACTTAAAAATGGTACTGGATTATGTTCACGACATTATTGTATCGTATTATTAGCATACCAATATTGGTATATCACAACTCCCCAAACGTATGTTATTGAGTTTATAAAGTTACAGTTTGCTTTCTTTACCAGTGAACACAGCATAATTGCAATATTTCTATATTATTATTATTGCTTCCATGGCGGCAGAAGGCTGCGTTTGGATGCCAATTTGTTTCATATGAGGCAACGGGGTGTTGAATGGTCAGCGGACGGGATCACACCGGCCAAAAGAAAAACAGATGTTCCGGACTGGAATGGAAATTTCAAAGGAGAACACGCTGGCTGCAGCACTGTTGTCAGAGAAGCCAGTATTTCAATTTAGCGTGTTTCCTTAATCTCTGATGACATTTCATGGTCATTTTATGATTTATTTTACAGTAAATCTATTACATATTGACAGACAACAGTGCATTCAGTTAGGACATGGTGTAATATGTACACACAGCATCCCAATAGCAATCCCTCTGGTGTTTTAACATTTATGCATGTATGCCACAGGGTAGCCTGTAAAGCTCATCTGGTTTACTGTCGAGTTTTGCAGTTTGTGCGAGCTTGGTTTCCATGGTAAGGTAAGGTAAGTTTATTTATATAGCACATTTCAGACACAAAGACAATCAAAAGTGCTTTACATGAGCCTAAAGATGCAAAACAAATAAAACAGAAAATAAGAAACTTCATAAAAGAGAGAGAAAAAATAAATACATATATATACATATACTGTATATATGCATATATGAAATAATGGTATGCTGGTAATTGTTAATTCCAGCAATATTCCATCACTCAATGGGCATATTAGTTGGTATATGAAAATGCATCTGCTGGTGCCTCATTATTAATCGTTGGACATATGTTTAGATAATATTTACAAAGCCAACGATGCATTGATGTTGTCTCCGGAGTTGGTGAGTAAAACAGTGAGCCTCTGTCCTCCTCTGAGGCCATGTCTTCTTTGAGCTCAGATCTGCGAAGGCATCAGCAGAGTGAAATCATTCTGCAAAGCGAGATGAAACCTTCCTCCTGTCGGCTCTGACTGCAAAGACCTTCGCAGTGGGAGTGAGCGACAGGTGGGCAACACAGTGAGAAATACTGCCCGGTGGAGAAGGTCTAATGCAACCATCACACTGAGCCTCAGTTGTATTAGTGTACTGTGAGCTGCATAGAGCACAAAGCATGCTGGTGTGCCAGGCTGGCCTACAGTAGCCTCTACCCGGGAGGGAGGTGCAGGGGGTGCAGTTATTTGTATTCCTTGTTGAGTTTCCAAACATCAAAGTTTACAAATGCAATGATGTGTGGCTGAATGGTGAAAATTAGACTTTCACTTCAGCATGTGCTACCAGGAAGTACTCAACCATTAAAAGTGTAGAATTAGGTCACTTTAATGAAAACCAGTCCAGATTTGTGTTTCTCTATGAGGCTGTTGCTATACTGAGCAAGTCTGCGGGTTGATTGTGATTGTGTACTAAAATGAACTGAAGCCGATGGGCCCCTGGAAGGTAGGAAGAAATGCATTTATGAACAGCGCCCCTTCACTCCTAACTTGTCAGCTCCCATCCATCCTCCCCTCCCACCCTCCTTAAGCGTACTATCGCACACTTAAAGTGTCAGTAGGCAGTATATTTTTGGCATCATTGGGCAAAAATTCCATAATAACCTTTGAGCATATTGTAATTCAAGTGTTCTGAGAGAAAACTAGACTTCTGCACCTCCTCATGGCTCTGTTTTCAGGCTTTAGAAAATCTAGCCCGTGATGGGAGACTTTGACCAATCAGAGGTCATTTCAGAGAGAGAGCGTTCCTATTGCCACAGAATTTGACCACTGACTGACTATAGTGCAACAAATTAGAAAACTGCTGAAACATTGAAGCCAAACCTAATAAACGACCAGGGATTTGAAAGACAAGATGAGATGTTATAAATTTTGAAGTGGCTATACAATTGATGCAGCAAAATGTTAATGTTCTTCCAGGAGAGAGGAATCCTGCCTGCTACATATAACAGCATGCAATATGCATAACCTTTTACCATATGATGCATATAAATTATGCATCACTTAAGCTACAGTACCACCTGTAATGTTGAAGAAAATACTAAGTGTTAATTATTCCTCCTCACACTGCATGTCTTGTCTCTAATACGGAGCTTCCAGCTCTAGTTTTCCACTTGGTAGTATGTACTGGATGTACATTCTCAGATCTATTATACTTGATATTATAATGTATATGATTTAATGATTATAATTACAATAATTAGAAAGAGGGTCGCAGGTTCAAACCCTTCTGTGTGGAGTTTGCATGTTCTCCCTGTGTTAGCGTAGGTTTTCTCCGGGTTCTCAGGTTTCCTCCCACAGTCCAAAGACATGAAGGTTAATTGTTGACTCTAAATGTCCCGTAGGTGTGAATGTGTTATCTGTCTATGTGTCCAGCCCCCCCGGCGACCAAGAATGAAATAAGCGGTTACAGATAATGGATGAATATTATTATGCAAGTTATTATTACATTATCATTTTTATTGACTCAGTTTCTACTTATAAATCACTGCAAAACAAGTTTCAGGTTTTCAATGTTATTGTCATATACACAATCATACACAGAACAACATAAAGTGAAATTCATAGATGCCTCAGTGACAAGTGATGAGGTGTGGCTGCCCACCTGCACCGCGTGATATCTGTCCGTCAAGAAGTTGATGATGCAGTTGCACAGAGTGGAGTTGACTTCAAGGTCCACAAACAGCATTTTAACATAATTCCCCCTCCAGAGCAGTGTGGATGAGATGGTTTATGACATTGTCTGTGGATCGGTTGGAGCGGTACAGAAAGTGCAGCGTTTCCCTCTGTGCCTTCTTCTCGTCTCCAGGCCAACAGGATAGGATCTCGCTGGGCCAGGTAGGTGATGTGTGATTCTGAGTGTGTCTGTCTGACGTATGTGCTGACAGCTGAAGGAATAGGCAGGGGCACTCCTATTACAAGTGTCAACAGACTGAATAGAGACACCATCGACAGTATTAATAGGAAGGGTTGGAACCTTTGTTCGCCCAGGAGAGAAAATCATTGTTTTAGTTTTATTTCAGACCCAATACGGTATGTTGAGGGTGTTAAAGTCAGTCTGCAGATTAGAAAATCCTATCTCTATGGTGGTGGCACAGTAGTACATGACTGTGTCTGTGTTGTATGAGGTACTTATTAGGCTTGCCGTGGTGGTCTGTGTTACTGGTGTTACACTGTGGTCGGGCACACACCAATGACCTTACGTCCCCACCGCCCCCACCGCCCCCACCGTCATTTTGCTTTTTTTTATAGAAATTAACCCATGTAGATTATGTTGGCGTATCAGCCACATGTTATCAATAGATAGTCGGACAACAGACGCTACAAACTGACAGTGAATGCATCTGCTCCGTACAGAGTCTGAGCTCAGAGTAGCAGGAGTCAGATTTCACACACAGGACGAGAGAGAGTTGACAGACAAGACGATGGTGGAGGATTTGATGTCGAAGCGAAAAGCAAAAGCTCCTATTTGACAATATTTCAGATTTAAACCCAACGCTACAAGAGAACCATAATGTCAATGAGGTAATCGCCATGCGGAGGACGGAGCCAACTGACAATAAAGATCGAAGTTAGCGTTCTACATATATTGACGGTCATCTTTTCTTGTAAAATGGCCGGTGTAATCTGTAAACCGATGTTGTCACAAGTTTATTAACCTGTGGGAATTTATCCTCACCATTACTACTTATCCATAGTAGGTGTATTATTATACACCAGAGGACACAGAGGAACATGATTTTTTTCAGATTACCTCCATGTGTGATAGGTAGAATTTGATTGAAGAAAGCTGATCAGCTATAAATAAACTTCTAGTAATAAAAACAGTTATAGTGACATATAAGATTAATTAATTGTGAAATGGGTCATAAAAACAACTGAAATCCATGAATGGTTAAAAACATTTAAAAGGTTTGGAAAACAGTCTTTTTAAAAAAGATTAAAAACACTTTAAAAACTTTATTATGGTTAAAACCTCTTTAAATGTCAGGATATCTTCCTGTCCTATCTTCCTGTCCATCTGGGATCTACCTGTTAAGTCTGTTCTGAAATTGATTAGTGATACCTGCCGAGGCCTGAAGGGGAAGCTTGCGACTACGGTGCCTCATTCTCATGAGACTGCCAGATAGTAGGCATCGTGTCACGAGTCTCACTACAAGTATTCCCCTATTCAGGTACAGAAATAAGTATTTCATACTCAAAACTTTCAGATATGATTACTAAGTTGTTGCGTTATATTTTATTAATATGCTAACCTAATGTCGAGTGTTTTGTACGTTTCATTGGCATTGTTCGAGTGTGAAGTGAAATACTGTTCAAGCTAGTTAGCTCTGTTTGATCTGCCGCTTTAATAGCGCCACACGATGGCAGTGCAGCGCGACTCATCGCGTGTGTATGTGTGAGGACATAGTATGAGCCAGTGAAGTATATATGTGTGTTTAAACGTAAAGATGACGCATTTGTGAGTTAATTATAAAGTGATTGGTTAAGATAAGAAATTGACAGAGGAAATTTAGAGTAATTTATGTTTTATAGAATATGTTTGTTTAATTATTTTTGCTTAGATATTTAATGTTTATTGATTTATAGACTTGTTTGCAGTAATATTTAATCTGTTATATTGAATTTATCCTGTTTGTTAGAAAGAGTGACAGATGTGGATTTGTTTAATGTTTGTTTATCTAAAGAAATGTTAAGTAATAGAAGAAAATAATATTGTAAATTTGATCTAGTGTGAAAATATAAATGCAAAGCATTATAATTTACAAGAATTTATGTCACTGTTAATATTGTTTAAGTGAATTAAAGATTCTCATGAGACTGCCAGAGAGTAGGCATCGTGTCACGAGTCTCACTACAAATATTCCCCTATTCAGGGCGCAACACATGCACTACTGTCAGGATATAGTGACTGTTTTATAAAAATAACTTTTTTTAATCATATTTGCTCCATTTCCACCCACTGCAGGTTTAATACTGCGGCTTCCAGAATTCTGTGGGCAGCAAAGAGCAAACACTCTCTGAGCGGGTACTCCGTCTGATATACAACCGAGGAGGAAGTGATGCTGTTTACAATGGAGCCAAACAAACTCCCATCTTTAATAAAGAAGTTAGTCAATAATTGTCCTTTTTTATATCCTGCCATGAGCAACCACAATGTGATTTCAGGCTGCACTGTGGAGGTGTTCACCTTGCAGAGGAGTTGAAGGTCCCTTCATCTAACATCTCACTATTTCTGCTCTTTATTGTTTCTCTACTCCTTGTAACGCTTAATATTGATCCGCTGATAAAAAAAAATTACTGAATATGACCTTTGTCTTGTTTGGTGATGCCTTTTTTTAGTCGTGGCCAACGCTAACCTCGCTGACAAACACATTGCATTTCCTGACTGCTTCGTCAATTAAAGAAATCCCATGTTTCACCCAATAAACGCTTTCAATGTGAAGCAGCAACAGTGGATGATTTGCATTAGCAGTAATTTAATAAAGCTCTGACACAGCTAGAAGAGAGTTAACGGTAAACAGTGAGGCTGATACAGAATGTAAATGCATTGAATAGATATCACAGAGAAATGCTGACCATAAATAGTATCAAACGGTTTGATTTAAAGCTGCAGTAGGCAGTATATTTTTCAGCATCATTGGGCAAAAATTCCATAATAACCTATCAGTATATTGTAATTCAAGAGAGAAAACTAGACCTCTGCACCTCCTCATGGCTCTGTTTTCAGGCTTTAGAAAATCTAGCCTGTGACGGGAGACTCTGTCCAATCACAGGTCATTTCAGAGAGAGAGAGCGTTCCTATTGGATGTTCATTCAACGGAGGCAGCCGTCAATCACTCGCAAACTCCGACCAAACGGTCAAACTAGGCAGCGCTGATCAAATATGAATTAATATTCTGTTACTGTAATGCCTATTTCTCTCCTCAAATGTTTTCAGAATCATCTTGTAGTGTACTATTTAGCTGTAAAATGAGAAATTTATTATATGTATACAAACATATTTGCTCTAATTCTACCCGTTGCTACTTTAAGTATCAATACTTTAAGCATATTTTGATGTCATTCATTTCATGTATTTTTTGTCAGTTTGAACTACTACATACTCACAGAACTAGTGCTGCCTGTTATATTCTACCAGAGAAAGGTGACCGACCGTCACAGCTGATATTACAATACCCAGAACATCCCGTGAATTTATGCCATTGTTTCAGAAAACCACCACTCGAAGTAACAGTCCAAAAGAGTTGTGTCTGAGAGATGCTTCAACAAAAATGTGTTTTATTGACTTTTGTCAAAATACTGAAAGGAAGCCACCGTACTGCACATACAATGAAATCAAAGCCAATCACCAGAGCACATTGCATATTTCTTCAAACAATAAAACATCATCTTGCTGCAGATAAAGCCACTTTAAAAATCAACACATTTGAACATCTGTGATTACAGAATTTTTAGTACAAAACAAACCAGCAGCTCTCCAGGGCTAAATAATGACAGAATTAGACACATTAAACACTCTCACACACACACTAGCATGTCCAAGGGAGTTCTACAATGCTACTGTCAGCCAATCAACACATTTCCAGTGCTTGAAGTGGGAAAAAAAAGTGCTGGTACTCCCCTGATTCACATGTTGCTGTGTGTATCGGCCGGTATCAGCAATCATTATTACATTCTGAATTTCTACAGAAATGATAGGCTATTAGTAGTTAATGGGTTTGTGGGTTCTCCCCCAAGAAAATCTGAAGTTTTTTTAATTAAAACAATGCAATTTCACATCATTTTGGTCGGACCATTATCATTATTTATTACACGGCTTTGTTGAATACTAAATTCTGATTGGTCAATCAAGGCGTTCTATCCATCCATCCATTCATTATCTGTAACCACTTATCCCATTCGGGGCCGCAGGGGGGGGTGGAGCTGATCCTAGCTGACATTGGCTGAAGGCGGGGTACACCCTGGACAGGTCTCCAGACTATCACAGGGCTGAGAGACAGACAACCATTCACGCTCACATTCACACCTACAGGACATTTAGAGTCAACTATTATTCTAACCTGCATGTCTTCGGACAATTAATCAATGGTCTTTATCAATTAGACTGCCAACACACACATTAAGGTTACAAAGACAATGTGATAAACTTTATATTAGAATTACGCCATCACCAAATGACTTGGTCCACCATATATATATATATATATATATGTGTGTGTGTGTGTGTGTATATATATACATATATATATGTGTGTGTATATATATATATATATATATATACACACTCTATGTCATGCCTGTTCCCAACATGTGTACTGAAACTGCAGCTCTGTCCACAAAACAAGGTTTTACCTTGTTTCATTTACATTATGCTATACAGCTTGCCTTCCACCCTCTTGCAGTCTCGCACGTGATTCCAAAGGACAATGGTTGAGCGTAAAGTGAACGTAGTATGAGACAACCCATTCTCATTCCCAACTCGACATATACGGACACTCGATCAGGACCCTTTGGCATTCCGTAGGTTAAGCAACAGAACTACTTGGTTAGGTTTAGTAAAAGATTTTTTGGGGGGTTTAAAGCTTCAGTAGGCAGTATATTTTTTGGCATCATTGGGCAAAAATTCCATAATAACCTTTAAGCATATTGTAATTTAAGTGTTCTGAGAGAAAACTAGACTTCTGCACCTCCTCATGGCTCTGTTTTCAGGCTTTAGAAAAATCTAGCCTGTGACGAGATTTGACCAATCACAGGTCATTTCAGAGAGAGAGCGTTCCTATTGGCTATGCTCCGGCTGGTGGGCGGTGCTTGGTATTTCCTCAACTGATCTCAACATGGCTGCCGGGTCACAAACTTTCTCATTTTACAGCTAAACAGTACACTACAAGATGTTTCTGAAAACATTTGAGGAGAGAAATAGTCATTACAGTAACAGAATATTGATTCATATTTGATCAGTGCTGCCTAGTTTGACTGTTTGCACGGCAGACTCCAGATCAGCTCTGATTGGTTGTTTTACCTGTCTCATGCTCTACTGTCAGGATATAGATAATAGATATAAAAATAACGCTCATTACGCTAGGCTACGTAACTTCACATGATGTAAGTTGAATACTTTACTTAACGTAACTTAAAATAAGTCAATGTTGACTTTTGGTTTTCTCTGAGTCGCCGTTTATTCTACGTCACATGACTTCCGGAGCAGTTGCTCTCAGTGTCTACTAATGACACGTATGGGTTCACATTGGAGTTACTTGAAAGCCCAGTGGGTCTCATACAGACGCTAAAGGGTGCCTTGTGCATCACTATCAGGCAAAGAGGGCCGTGAGAACACGTTGATATTTGTCAGCCTGGGAATGAGATCGGACTGTATGAGAATGATGGGAGCTGAGGCAAGCGAAAGATTTTTGTAAGAGAAGAGCTTGTCATCAGAGAGACAGTCAAAGCAATTCCACTTTAAGAATCTATCATCACTTCAGTATGATGCAGTTTTGTAAGAAAAGAAGGCAGTTACTGTCCTTCTGGTGTGAACTTTAAAGCTGCACTTATCTTTTTTCTTCTTTTTTATTAGCCATGGATCAAAAAATTGTGTAATGGCAAAAGAGGTTGCTAGTAGTGACGAACCCCACAGAGAATTATCACCAACTCCCTTCCCCTCAATTCTACGGAGCGTTTTGGCACATTTCAGCTAATTGTCTTGGTTTACCAACCGCTGTTTTCAGCAAGATAGCTCTGATAAACCCACTGTACGCTACATATCCAGCACCAAACAACAGACAAAACAAAATAGCAACTAGGTGCTAAACATATTGGAGTATTTAGAAGCTAAAGATATTTATAGGATGATAATATGTCATTGTTGTGTTCACAGCTTGTTACGCTGCCCCCAAGTGGCCCAAACAAATCATGGAGTTTTTCTTTAACTTTTAATAAGTCTGCAAATGTTTTAAGCTATTTATTTTCATTAAGCACTGCTTCACTGCTTCATGGCACTTTTTAAAAAAAAAAAAAAAGCTAAAATATACTGCAACTAACAAGAGGGAATTTTGCTTAGTCGATGGTAATAAAGCATAAAAATACAAATACATTTTGTGAACTAATTATGTCAAAAGGCCAACTGGATCCAGCAGGACCAGTGTGGGCATGCAGTGCATTTAAGAAATCCCAGAAAAACATAAAAGTAAAAACAATGAAATCATAACTTACATATCACTTACAGCACTGTACATCATCATTTACAGTAACTATAATGAAAGAGAAAGGAACAAGGACATGTTAACCATATTTACATGCAGTATGTTCTTCAAGAGTTTCATTTGTTGAGTTAGACTCTTTAAGCTTTTCTTAATTACCCGTTGACAATACATAATATAGCTTCAGATTGCATGTTTAACCGACATGCTGCTCACTAGATAAAAAAAATGTCCTCTAGCTAATAAACCCCTCGTACTGACTGAGTCATATGGGAAAGTTATTTACACTTGCTTTCTCACATTAAAGATAATGTCAGGAAGCTAATATCACTCAATACAGTGTAGACAATGTACATGTGTATTCTAAGGTGCTAAGGTATAAGCATGATAGAGCCTACTGGGACACATGACAGTGTCAGTGTTCTCATCAGTTAAAGCTGACTTATGGGACAAGTTTATGAAAGCAAATAATTCCCTTGAATATATAAATATCCCCCTGTGGAATTGAATCACTACTGAATACCACTTCATTTAAAACGCTGAAATATGGAAACTTCATGTTTCAAAATATGTTAATGCTGGATCAAAATGTATTTTTTTCATTTTATTATATAATGAAAAACAACAGAACTCGGAATTGACTAAAAAATCTTTCCGTGGAGGCTGTGATCAAATTTCACAATTAGATATTCAGTTGCTTATAAGATTTTAAACCTTATGGCAATTATGTTCTTCCATACAAGTTCCCCAAAACCTGGTGTAGGCCTACTCCTCGACAAACTACTGGTACAAAAGAACAATAATTGTGGTTTTTGAATTGTTGAGTTGTGTCTTAAAACTCAGTTTTAAAACGTATTCTTAGAGAGTGCTGCAGGAATGAGACCTAAAACCTGAAAATGATGAAAATGGGTTTTTAGTTAGATGCCTGAAAAAAGGTCTGTTGTTAACACAATCTTAAGAGATTTAAATTTTTTGTTCTATACGACATAAAATACGTTAGTAAATACCCCACTCTGGAATTTTGAAGCTTTTACGTGTTTTAAAAAATGTGATTGCTAACATGTGGCTAAATGAGATTACAGAGGTTGTCAGGGACATTAAATCTCCTCAAGCCGACTCGTCCGTCTTTACAGCCTCGTTGTGTTTATACTCACGCTCATGTGACCGTGGTGGTGTAGTTAGTTTATAGTCCAACGTTTACTTCTGCCGATTGCATTCACGCTTCAAAAATCATAAAAGTGGTATTCAGTTGTGAAGATTATCTTGGTGAACAAAACATGTCAGTATCATAAACTTTTGTTTTCCACAGAGCTTATTTTCTGCAATAATCCAAAACATAATGGAAAAATCCCATTATCTTTTTGTCGAGGGAACCAGGGCGATGTTAACTTCCTGGATGGCCGACAAAAAATACGTCATCCCTGGAGCACTCTATTCAGGCAAACAGCTTCTGTGTATTAAAATATGTAATTAAAAATAACTATGTAGAAATGAACAAAACACTTCAAGTAACATTTTAGAAAGTAGCCATTATACCCAGAGTCTGTTGGAAGACTGATAATTTCATCCGTGTCCAGTAGCCTGTAAAGGTTCATCCAGGACATGTTTAGCCTAGTTGTTTAGAGTCTCTCATGCCCAGTTTAGCATGGGAGACATGTTAAAATAAGAAAACATGCTAAGATAGGCTACACATTAGATGGATTTCTGATTGAAATTAATATCAATCTTCTCCTCTTATCCTGGCTAAAATAGCAAAACTTCATCTTCTTTTCAAAGTTTGTTCTTTGTAATGAAACGATTAGGGCTGTCAAGGTTACCGTGATAACGCATTAACGCAACACCGTTTTAACGCCACCAATTTCATTAACGCATTAACGCAATCGATCTTTCGGAGGTTGTAGCGCCTCAATTTTAAGGCTAGAGAGAAGATACTGGCATCATGTCGAGATGGAGGTTAAATAACGCTCCAAACTAAATTTTGGCGAAGAAAAGCTGTTATGGCCATTTTCAAAGGGGTCCTCTAACTTCTGACCTCCAGATATGTGAATGAAAATGGGTTCTATGGGTACCCACGAGTCTCCCTTTTAAAGACATGCCCACTTCATGATAATCACATGCAGTTTGGGGCAAGTCATAGTCAAGTCAGCACACTGACACACTGACAGCTGTCGTAGCCTGTTGGGCTGCCGTTTACCATGTTATGATTTGAGCATATTTCTTTTTATGACAAATGCCGTACATTTTGACCAGATAAAAAATGTGTGATTAATGTACGATTAATCGTGATTAATCATGGACAATCATGCAATTAATCAGGATTAAATATTTTAATCGATTGACAGCCCTATAAATGATATAATGCATGCAGGGCTGTAAATAACAATCATTTTTTAAATGTATTTCATGACGGTAATGGATCACTTCTTCTGACCCTTGACTTTAGAACCAAATTAGCTGCACAGATTAAAAATCACCTCCCAATGAAGTAAAAATTAACAGGTAGTTCAATGTTCAGATGAGACTGTTATCCTTACCAAATGACTGATAATGAGTGTTCTAGTCCAGCAGCTAGCGAAGGTCAGTAGCAGAGGAGTGTAAGGTCAGGAAAATTCACTACAGACAGTATATTTCTTAAAGGTGTGATGTGTAAGATAGCCAGAAGTTTAAAACATTCAAAAAGTGTACTAACATTATCAACAGAATGTGAAGAGGTCACAATATGTCAAAGACGTATTGTGCTGTAGAGATATCTACTCAAATGAGCATGCTAACCAGCTAGCCCCGACCCGTCCTGTCTTGTAATACCACTTGTACCTCGAGAGGTGATAGTGAGTCACTGTAGCGCCAGTCTTCCCTCAGTCCAGAGAACAAAGACGTAGAGCTGCACCAAGGGCTTGTCAATAGGCTCGTTGGAGATGAGCCAGGCCGATCACCGGCAATCGCCGTGCAATGCATGCCGGTTAGATTTGTGTCCAACTTGATGCCGACTTGTTCCGACATCACGCACACGTGGGCAACGATAACCTCACGAGGCACCGCAGTTGCTCTCCACAGACTGCAAGGGCATTATGGGAAATGCCTGGCTGTCACCTGATCAAAGAGCTGATTGGCTCTTAGTTTTGACAGCAAACACCACTTGTTGTAGAAAGTCACAACTTTCTGCGTAATTATAATATTTAACGGTAGATTGTAGTTTATTAGTCTCATGTTGTGCAATGACAATAACAAATCTTGTGTGGTTGATAATAATAATAGTTATTATAATTATAATGATGAAGGTTATTTATATAACACATATCAAAATGAGTGCTCATTTTGTGCTTTACAAGGCGGACATAAAAATAATAAGGATAGAATCCAACGCCAGATACACACACTTTTCCACATATATTTACAAACCAATATAAATAAATCCAAACATGGTCTGTAAACTACAAGTGGCCTACAGATCAGATCGAACAGAATGTAACTACTTCTGTAACTTCCAGTAAATTCTTTGAAAGCAGCTGGAAACTGTCCGTCTTGACCGCAGCTCTTAGTCTCCGCCCCCTCATCTCTAACGAGCCTAATAATACATCCATGGTCTGTGTGCGTTTTGATAGTTTGGTTATTGAATAAAATCTAAAGTGGCAGAAACGACTCGCATCCAAGCCACAACCTCCGGTGCTGAGCAGTGATGCCAATACGGAAGTGCCAAAAACTGCAGTTCATCGAATGGCCCCTTGAGGATCTAAAAGGGAGTCAGTCCCCATAGAACCCCCTGTCATATGTTGATTATTTGACTTTTATCAACACTTTTTATTCAACAGATCTGTGTTTTAGATTTTGAAGTCCAACATGTGGCCAGTTAATGCTTGTGTTACCCTATCACTAGTTTCTCTCAGATCACTATGTGTTGTAGACTTTCAAATAAAATAGAAATGTCACAATATACACTGTTTGGTGAACTACAAAATCTTCTAACCTGATTTGTCTTAGTCTTTTGCTTAAGTTTGAGTCTGTGCTTGTTTTGTACTATAGAGAAATAGAAAGTTTCTTTTAAAGTTGTAGTTACTCTGCCTTTTTAAAACATTCCTATTGTATCTCAGCAATGAATCACAGCTGAGTGGAGATATTAGTGCTTCAATTTGAGATGGTAATGTTACAAAGATCATTATGTCTTCCTTTTTAGACACTAAAATGTGTCGCATCAAATTCCTCTGTGCAAGAAATTGAATAGGACAAATTATTGAAATTACAGTCTTTCAAAAAGCAAATTAATCGTTTGTCCTTGAATTCATAATAGCTGACTCCATTATGGTCTTGGTTCATGACGAGAACCAGTCCATTATATATTTTTGGACGGTAAAAAGTGCTTTGATTGAAACATATGCAGCCTCTAATTCATTTATGAGCTAACATTTTGACATGCAATTTTGATTTTGTGACCAAAGAAATAATGTTTCCATACCACAGTGTGACTCATGCCATGTACACATCCTCTTTCATCTCTTTCTCTTGTGAACTCAGCGGTCAAGGTGAAATCTACCACTTTTAAATCATAAAATAAATATAAGTTAGGGGTTACTTCTGATCCTGTCCATGAGTAATCCACGACTGTTTTTTTCACCAGATGGAAACAGCTCGATTTAATAGTTCTGTTGTTGTTTTTTCTCATTGGATTTAAGAGGTACTTACAAATTCATAAATATCCTATGGTGATATGGAAATTTAAATGCTTTCCTGCTGATCGCTTGTTGTGTGTCTGTCTGCTAAATTAACCGTTGTATCATTTAACGGAGGCCAATCCGACTCCTCATCACCAGATGGCGTCGTCTCAGCTGGACCCACATTAAAGACGAAAGTAGTTGGGCTGGTGTCGATGGGATGGTCTGCTTTCTTGCCATTGACTGTTGCTGTCTCCTGATGACTGCTTCCATTCTGATTTGTGGTCATACCAGTGGCAGTATTCAGGTCTCTCCTTGCCTTTACATTGGTTCCATTGCTATTGGCCTGGGAAGTTCGGGTGTCTCGGATGGTGCCAAAGCCGGTCTGGATCATCGACAGCGTCCTCTGGTTTCCCTCTGGCCTCTGGCAGCGGTAAAGCCCGCGAAATGCTGAGCGAAACTTCTGAGACATGGCATTGTATATGACAGGGTTTATAGCGCTGTTGGCGTAGATGCATGTCCGACAAAACAGGAGGAACCAGGCATCCAGATAGGGTGTGGACACAAAAGAGTTGATCAAAACTAACGTCCGGTAGGGCATCCACAGGAGAGCAAATAGGATCACCACCACTGCCAGCATCTTTGTCACCTGTAGGGAAGAAGCAGAGGGACAGAAAGCCCCATTAATTAACCCTCTGAGACCCACAATAGACCTTTCTGTGTTTTTTAGGGGGGTACCGAGGATCTTTAGGGGGAGATAGCAGGTCAACAGTAGATGTCACATAGAAGTGGTGTACATCATCTGAAAACTGGGAACCTGAAGATGAATTTGAGATGCAGCTCAGCACTGTGTGACAAGTTCTTCTAGTCATAAATCAGAAATAAATTAATTAATTGAAATAAATTGTGAAAGTGTATAAGGGTTTTAATTGATTAAGTGATTTGGGATCAAAAACTTTTGACATATACAACATTGTGATATTTCGAGGACTGGATGGTCACGTGTTCTGTGCTCTATGATTGGACAACGGTGTCACGTGTTCATGAATTATTCATGTTCTGCCTTCGCCGTCAGAGACTGTAGGTGTTGAATGTGACCAATCAAAGAGCGAACACATCAGCCACTGTCTATTCCATCCCCGCCTCCAAAGTCTTAAAAGTCAACTTGACGAGCGAGCGAGTTGAGCAGTTGCAAGCGCGTAGAGAGGGTCGAGCGAGCGCTCATCACAGCCCCCACGCTTGCACGACTGCATTTGTGCACGCAGAGCAGAAATGCTCCCTCGAGAGGCCCGCCGCTTGCGGATACTGTTCTGTGTGTGCGCGAGTTTTGACACTAATTAAACGCCATAAGTTTCACACTGTCTACTACAGCCCCTGACTTCCGCTTCTGCTCCTGTCATAATTACTACGGTCGCTAGAGGTCGCTGCCGTCTTCTTTTATACCTTCTCTTGGTGATCGACCATGTGAATAGATGATAAAACTTACTAGTAGGTGTAGTAGGCCCCTGTTGACCCACATCTATGGTGCTTATAGCGACTGACAATGCCTATTTAATAGCATGACAACAGTCTACTACACAGTGGGTGTGCTTTTCCTAAATGTGGCTTTTATTGATGTGCTCCTTGGCCTTTGAAGTAACACTTTATAGTAAGCTAGTTAGTCGAAGCTTACGTTAGAGAGTATAAATAGTAAACTGTCTATTGTAATCATATACTGTACAGGCCCAAATAACAAGTAGACAATGACATTTCACAACAACAGACATTCTTTTTGAATGGAGAGTACCGCTATAACGCTGATTTGTAGCCTTACTGTGGCGAGGCTAGCGAGTCTGCCCAAAAAGTGTTTAGTTAGCGATGTGTAACCTATATTTTCTTCAGAAACAGACTGGGGACTATGTTCATGTGGGACTGTGTTCATGCATTAAACGGTGAGCCAGTGACAGCCACCTAAGCAGGTAGTTAAAAGGGAAAAACTCATGCACAACAGAGCGTTTAATTGAACATGAAGGAGGCGGGGAGGAGAGTTTTCCAATTATCTCTGCGCTGTCATAGTGAGACAGAAAGCGTCGGGTTGACATTTTGAATATGCATATTATGACTGTAATTATCTTGTGGCAGGATACTTGACTCCAGCATTACAAACAAATCAGATTTTTTTGCTAACAACAGCATCCTCCCAGACAGAATCCAGAATCCAACGGATGCACAGTTCAGCCCACTGAGCCGAAGAATTCACATTTAGCATCTGATGCTATCATCTCACCCGGGGGGCAGCGATGACCAAGCTTCCCCATCCCTCCTCTTCCACATGCACTCGAGGAGATCACAGACATGAAGAAACTCTCAGAGATTAAAACTACACAATCTCACACCACACTGTATTAATATCTAATCATAAAAGTGCCATTCTTTGGCATACACAAGTTTATCAAACTCCTATCAGATTGAGTTGGCCTATCAAACGATGAATGAAAGAGCACGAAGTGGCTATTGAAGAACTGAGAGAGCAAAATCATCTGCGGTATTAAGGAAACTTCAATGTAAATCGTAAATCACATTATGCAAATCTCCTGCTCCTAGATGGAGCCCCTTGAACACACCAGATAAGGATCTTCTCTCTGCTCTCGCTTGAGAGTTCAGTCTCACCGAGGCCTGTGTTCACGCAGAGACAAGCACACTGTGACACAGAAACAACTATGTTAAAGGTTGCATGGGAAGGTAAAGCACTCAAGACCCATTCAATTAAAGGGTTATTATTTAATCTGTGACTTTTTACAACCTGAAGATGCAATTCTTAGTTGCAACATTAGAGAAGTCCTTTCAATGTATCCAGCAGTCCAGAGGTAAAATTACTTTTCTGCAGAGACACTGTTTGATGACTAGCAATTAAAGCACTTTCACAAATTTAAATGGGCATAAAACCCTCCCAGCTGAATCATAAGTACAACACATGACCAACTGTGTTAAATAGAAAAGATCTGTTTGATAAAAAGTACAAGCCTATATACAGTATATACCCTAATACACACCTCTGGTTACAGCTGGTAACAACAAATGAGTTCTAATAATACAGATCTCATAGTTCAGTTCAAAATGACGTGTCAACCACAGGGGAAATGCTCATTGAGTGGCTACTTTGTCAGAAATACAACAGAAACTAAGAGAAAACTCCTGAGCTGAGTGGCTTTGCATTGTAGGCTTCTCTGATAGACGTTTGCTTCAGAGCAGCCGAGGATCTTGGGTGTTGTAGTGTCACCATGCCAAAAAACATGATTTCACAGAACCAGGCCTGGAATTTTATCACTTTAGGGGCAAGGCCACTTGGCCTCTGTTGTTGTCAATTTTTTGAGGACACAAAAGCCAAATGCCAGAGCAGTAAGGCCATCAAATAAAACAAGGATTTTAAGTGCATGGAAATAATTAATTTAATATAATATTTAATATAACTATCAGTGAAATAAATCCATAAAAAAGCAAAAAGTTATTCACAAATAATGTATTGGTATTTACAGATTACCAATATTTGTAAGTTTGTTGTATACGTTGTTGTGCTGTAGCCTACAGACAGTTAATACCGCTGAAAGTCCAGTTATGAACGACATGGATCAAAGATTTGTGGCTGTGTTTTGTTAAAAATACATGTATCCTCATAATTATTTTGTATCTATAGTTCACATAGGCCTACAGTACCTGTTAGCAGGAGGAGAACGCTTTAATTTCTTTTCCTTCTTGAAAGACTACAGAGGTGGTTAGAAGGAGAAAGAGACAGTTTTGGGTGGGTTCGTCAATAATAGACTAAGTGCACAGCAGAGCGGAGAGCTGCTTCTATAGGATACTTGCCAACCCTCCTGATTTTCCCGGGAGACTCCCATTTTTCATCGCCCTCTCCCAGATTCCTCCCGGGGTCAAAATTCTCCTGCATTTCTCCCGATTTATTACGAAGGAGTATAAGGGCCACATTGAAGGGAAAAAAATCAGAGATTTCGAGAATAAAGTCATAACTTTATAAGCTCTACTGTTTCCACCCGGACGGCAATAGAGCTACAGCAAATATGTTTTCCCGGCAGAGGAGAGCTGCTCGCAACACCGCAGCAGGGTTTGAGCTGCACTTGCCCCACATCACAGCATCACAGCAAAGCCGTCACGGCGTGGCACAAGCTGTTGGAAATATCAGGTTTCAGAGCGCAGTGGTGCCGTTGTCACGTTGTGTCTATATTAGTTTATGCCAGATATTCACACTACACAAGTTCACGCCAGAGGGGAGAATTATTCAGTTTTCTTTCTTGAGAATTAAAAGTAAGCGTATTTAACATAAAATGCTGTCGCAGTATACTTATTATTTTGTTATTTTCATTCTTTTAAAGTCACCAGAATGCAGGAAACAAAGTTTCTGAAACTCAAATTTTTTTATTTAACTCCACATCAGCTCTGATTGGTTGTTTTCTTTCGGTCTGTGAAATCTTGCAGATGCGATCAGGAACACCGGAGGACACCGGAGGAAATTCTTTTTCAGATGACCTGTCTCATGCACTACTGTCAGGATATAGTGACCGTTTTATATGAATATATATATAATTTTGTAATCATATTTGCTCCAATTCTACCCACTGCTGCTTTAAGTTACTGTAAAATGTGATTTTGTCATGTAGGCATAGATGACATGAGTTAATGGATATAGGAAACTTAGCAAAAAACACCTGATATTCTCTAAATGGTTGTTTCAATTCAATCTACTGTCCTCAGACTGCTGGTTTATTTTATTTGTGCAACACAAAGTGCCAAATATTACAGCAGTCAAATGAAATGCAAAAAAGGATTAAAAAAAATAATGAAGTAGCAATTAAACACTGGTGCGATAGGTTTGAGAATTCTTGAAATTACTACTGAAAATGAATTTCAAATGAAATGTAATGTTCGTAATAGCAAACCCTGTGTGCTACTATAATACACCCCCAAAACTGATACATCTTCACATTCTTTTGATAATGTTAGTTAACCCGTTTGTGCCCACAACTGACATTTTTAATTTCCTTTGGTGGAAGTGTACTCTGAAATTTTCAAAATGGGTCAAACCATTTGGCTGAAAAATGAGTGCTTCTTATCATACTACATGGGACTATTGTTTCTGCAATAGACTCCATTATGTTTTAGGAAAAAGCAGTAGTCCCATGTGCCCAAATACAAGATATAGTATGATAAGAAAATGTCTGTATCTCTGAAACTGCAAGGAGCACAATCAAGTATTTGGTATCTATGAACTCATAACAAGTTGAATATCAAAGATTTGCAAACATATGCAGTGCAAAAAATATTTCATATGGAAAACATTTAATAAACACGACGCTAGCGTTTATCCTATTTTTTCAAAAATCCTGACTTTGACTATTAATAAAAGTGTGATTTGTCATGTGATCTAAAAATGTCAAAGTTATACTGTTAGATACTTGCCCAAAGTACCAGATTTCAAGACTTTTTACCAATCAGAACAAATGTTGTGGCATTTTTCCTTATCATACTAAATATAGTCTTTGGGCACAAATGGGTTAAATTTTTTGAATGTTTTTGACTAAAATTGTGGCCAGATCTTACACATTAAAAGGAGCAAAGCTTTACAGTGATTCATTCATAACCTACTTGGGTGAAGTTGAAAGAAATACAGGCCAATCTCTTTTCTTATTGCTCAAATATAAGAATATGTGAATATTTTTGTACAAAACAATCTCTGTGCAGTACTATAGCTTTTCAATTGCTGTACAACTTTTGAAAGAATAAAATGTGGACCCAAAACTAGTCCCTTCTGGACTAAAAAGAACTTTGCCATAACCCTTCTGAGTGGATAAAAGCTTATGAAGGTAAATGCTTTCAAGACTGAAAAAGCCTGAGAGAGAATGTATTCTACATCCAAGAGCATAGAGACAAAGCAGCTACACCGTGTAACCTAGAGAAGCAAGGCTTTCTCAGTAAGAAGGCTCTTTGACTGCTCAGCCTCAGGAAAAGAAGCCATTACCGCCATGATTGCCTTCAGGGCCTCATAAAAGCCAGGACAGAGAGCCGACAAGAGGCCACTTTTCTGAGGCAATGGATAGCAGGGACATCATCACCATGCTGAGAGGGAATCATGACCTCTATATTCCCAGCAGATCACATGCACAGCAACAGACATGACCTGGGTCAAATGTGACTAAAGTTATTGCACAGCAATCATTTGATAGGAAAGACATGATTTGACAGCAAGGACAGAGAGCGCAGAAGGGGTTAATAGGGAAGGGGGTAAATGTTGTATGAGGACAGAAACCTGTTTCCTGGAGGAGAGCGCGCTCTTTGGCCGGCCCTGGCGACCCCCCTTCCCTGCTTCAGATGCTTCCCGGCAGCTCCGACGCAACGTGGTGGCGCTGGTGTCAGGATGGTTGGGCAGAGGGCTGGAGGGACACAAGCAGCATGTTACATTTGTTGGTTGGTTTTGTTGGTCGGTCGAAATCCTGCAAAAAGGCTAAACTGATATGGGTTCTGTCCGTATGTCATATATCATATAGAGTGCCACAGGAATGAATCCTAAAACCCGGAAATGAGTTAGCATTTTAGCACTTCTGGTTCCCTTGTCTGGAAGTCAATGGGTTTTTAGTTAGATGCCTGAAATAAGGTCTGTGGTTAACACAAGCTGAAGGGATTTTAACGTTCTCTTCTGCGACATAAAATACGTCAATAGATATTCCACTTGTGAATTTTGAAGCCTTCATGTGTCTTAAAAAAGGCGGTTGCTAACAAGTGTCTAAATGAGACTACTAAACGTCATCACACCGACTCACCCTCCTGTGGCGGTGTAGTTTGTTTATAGCCTAACGTTAGCTTTTTACTTCTGCTGATTGCATTCACGCTTCAAGAATCATAGAAGTGGTTTTCATTTGTGAAGATTATCTTGCTGAACAAAACATGTAAATACCATGAACGTGTGTTTGCCAAAGAGTTTATTTTCTGTAATAATCCAAAACCCAATGGAACAATCCCATTGGCTTTTAGTCGAGGGAACCAGGGCGATGCTAACTTCCTGGTTGGCCCAACAAAAACACGTCATCCCTGGAGCACTCTATACACACACTGCATTTCCATCAGTGTCAGTTGGTTAAAGCTTCAGTAGGCAGAATATGTTTGGCATCTTTGGGCAAAAATTCCATAATAACCTTTCAGCATATTGTAATTCAAGTGTTCTGAGAGAAAACTAGACTTCTGCACCTCCTCATGGCTCTGTTTTCAGGCTTTAAAACATCTAGCCCGTGACGGGAGACTTTTTAACCAATCACAGGTCATTTCATTGAGAGAGCCTTCCTATTGGCTGTGCTCCGGTCATGTGACCGAAACTTGGCGTTCCTTCACCAGATTTTACAACAGCGGCGTCGTCACAAACTTTCTCATTTTACAGCTAAACAGTACACTACAAGATGATTCTGAAAACATTTGAGTGGAGAAATAGGCATTACAGTAACAGAATATTGATTCATATTTGATCAGCGCTGCCTAGTTTGACCATTTGATCTGAGTTTGCGAGTGATTGACAGCTGCTCAGAGATGGCAGGCTCCAGCTCGGCTCTGATTGGTTGTTTTCCTCCAATCTGTGAAATCTTGCAGATGCCATTAGGTGCACCGGAGGACACCGGAGGATTACCAGATTAACAGATTAACAAATTACCTGTCTCATTTAAATCACATTTACTCCAATCTGTCTTCTCCAGTTTTGATGTCAGTAATCTTGCATCTAAAGCGAGTTTTCAACTCTCTGCAAGCAGAGTCAGAGATATCCTGACTTTTAGTCCCTATAGCATGGGTCAATATCCAAAACCACTGGAGCCTAAAACCACTGGAGCCTAAAGGGTCTTTCATTTCAGTCCGCCTGGTAGATACCCATCTCTTGCAAACTCCATGACTCCAGTTTGTAATGCAGGCTTTCTGTTATAAACCTTCAAGGCCAAGCCTTCGTCATCATCAGAGTCATTCTCTCAGACTTGACAAAGTTTCCCCAGAGCCACAGAAGGCATTATACAACTCTGTTAACTGGCTGAGTAGTACGCATGATGAATAAACGGAGACATTACATGTGTAAAATTGGTGGAGTAACTCTTATTAATGAATGATTTCATGTATTAATATGGTTTGAAAGATATTTTACAATACCTGAGGTAGAGGATCCGTGCTATCAAGCCGTACAGCACGATGGCGACGAGCAGCGGGATGACGTAGAAAATGGCAAAGTCTATGAGGTAGATGGGCAGGTAGAGCTCCCGTTTCACTTTGTAGCCACACTGCACATGTCCGTCCTGGCTGACCTGAATGCCACACAGTTATCATAGAGACACTGTAATAAAACAGGCTAGTGGCTCTGGGCTGAGATGCACATAATAATCTCTCACATCTCAACATAATGATACTACTCTCAGAAATGGCACAGGGCTCTTAAAAAGCTTTTCACATTCCCCTGCAGTTGAACTAGCACATGGACAAAAGAGGCTTGGCAATTACAAATGTTTTATTCCTCTGACCATGACTCATGTACTTCCTGAAACACTATTCAGTCCCTGTGAAGGATACTGTTTTATTTATATAGCCCTAAAGTGTGTTCACATAGCGATTTAGCCATGTAAATACATAGATAAAAAAACATATGTTTGTACCCTCATTTCATTATGAGTATTTTTACAGAGAAAATGATTGTGGCCACAGTACACACACACTTATCATACACCTTATTTTTGAATCTGTAGTTGAGGGTTACTCTGCGGTGGCCCTCAGCCAATTAAACCATCCATCCATCAGTGTAGCAGTGTATTTATCTAACCTGAATGTCCACCAGGAAAAACCACAGCATGCAGTAGATGCAGGTGAAGATCCAAACTCCAGCAATGATCCGCTTGGCCCGGGACACTGTGCACACTGTCTGAGCCTTCATTGGATGGCAAATAGCTATGTACCTGCATGCAAAGAGGAAATGGAGGGTTCAAACACAACCGTGGCTGTAAATATTTTAACTGCCAACAATCTGTTGGTAAGTAGATACCACTCCCGTTTTTTAGGTAGTTAAAAATCTGCAGTAGAGCAGTGACCGTGGGAAACGTCTCCTCTCTAGCTAAACGTTAAGCTAAGATTCTTGTTTTATGCACCATGAGTTTTGCTGGATATTCATTTATTCATCTATGCAGTTGGCATGACAATTGAAAATACAGGGAGAGACTGTTGTACGAGGGTTTTTTATATCTAGGAAGTAGATATATTCTGAGGTCACAGATGAGGATATATGTAACTCAGATGTCTAGAACCAATTCTTTTAGCTAAGGCTTTGAAATCTGACCTGCAAATCACCAAACTGTGCAAATAGGCTTTCATAAACACTGCTATAATCCTTGAACACACCAGTGGTTTCCATAAAAAAAATAGAAGATTTTTAATCAAAACTAGAATGGCACTCGGAGAGCGCAGACCTCCGCCAAGGTGCGTGACTTTAAAAACAGATCACAGCTCACAGCTGGCGGTGCCATGAGGTGGTCGGCTTGTTACTAACACGGTGTGTTTCCGTGTAACATATCGGCGGATGCCTCTCTCATTCAGCAGCTTTGTTATGTCTGTAGAACGTTACACTATATTGTCTGTCATCCCGTCATCTACCGTTTTTTTCTTTCTCACCGTGGACGGCCAGCAGCTCCCGCACACACATCCACACATGTATCTCATCAGTCACACTGCACATGTGTTATACCCTGTGGTCTTAATGCTCAGGCTGATCGGAATTCCTAAAAATATTCCTGAATCCAGATCATAATCTGGATCGCCACCAAAATCTAATGGATTGTTCATTGTGCCACACCCCACCCCTCCAAAAATGTCATTCAAATTCATCCCAGACTTTTGGAGTAATCCTGCTAACAGAAGGACAAACAGACAGACAGACAGACACACACACAAACCAACAAACCAACAAACCAACGCCGCTGACACCAATACTAAGCCGAGCAATAAGCCGAGACCATTGACTTGCATCAGATGACATCACTGACTCCCTCACATGTAAAGTATAAATTAAACACTTGTCTTCTGTAATGCAAATTAAAAGACAAGCACTCTCCAGTAAAAGTAAAATGAATGCAAATAACAACGCAAAACATTACAATCCAGCAAAAGCTGTACTGAGAACAGTTCTAGTTGGTCGTTAGTCCATCCTCACCTCTCCACAGTGAAGGCAGTGATCGAGCAGGAGGACACGTTGATGCCCAGGTACTGAAGGTAGGTGATCCCCAGGCACCCAGCGTGGCCAAAAACCCATGTGCCTGTCAGACTGTCCGACACATTGGGCAGCCCCGCCGCCACCAGCACCGTCAGGTCAGCTATGGCCAGGCTGACTAGGTAACAGTTGGTGGGTGTCCTCATGTGGCGTGTGGTGAAGACCACCAGGACCACCATGATGTTCCCAACGATGCCCGCACCACACACCAGCAGGACCAGGAACACCGACACCGTCTTGTATTCCAACGACTCAGAGACGGCGTCGCTGGGACTCAGAGAGATGTTGGTTGGGGTGTCGATTCTGGAGCTCACGTTGTTGGTCATATCTGCTAGCAACTGGCTTTTTATATATACAGTAAGTGTTTGTTAATCACGAGTTACGTTCATTTGATTAAAGTAATGAGGAAGTGTCGCCATGTTTTTTTCTCCTTCATTTAGAGCATTAACTCTCATTTAGAGGCCAGTCCAGTTCAAAGAAAATAAAAGCACTGTGCTTGTTTTTCTTGTCTTTGATATTTCCTTCTGTCATTCACCTTCACTGCTTCCTTTTAACTAATGAAGAAGAGTGAAAAACAATATCGCATCGAATATGATCCCAGGACATCCATCACCTAGAAAGAGAAAATGAGTTCAATTAGTTGGACAAACACAGAATTGAATTGATAAGAACCTTTGAATTGGCTTTGGCATTTAATATGTTAACACACATTGACACATATAAAGAATTTCTCTCTGTGACTCCCTCAGGTATCAGCAATTCTGGCAGAATCAGTTGATGAATGCTAGATGGAAAAGTGCTCCAAAAACTCATGGTGGTTAGAACAAAAGGGTGTAGGGGGGGACAACAACAAAGCAAGCAGGTGGTTTCAAATGGCAATGAGATGTTGTAATTGCAGAATATTTGTAAGGAAAAGATCAGCAGTTAGTTGATTTTTATGGAGTGAAATTGGTCCCAAAATGGTCACAAATGTGTATTACATGATCTACAAATGAAAAATAAGAGTTACAATTGTGTACGATTTGTGCGTAATTTTGGGTACTCACAAATGTGTGTTCCCATCTACACACAAATACCAATCAATTTGAACACATGTAAAATATCACAACCTGAATAAATATTGACTTCACAGATCTGATCATTTCGCTTTTGAAAAGCTTCTGTGTGCGCACGGATTGCCCGATACATACGGATCAGGATAAACGGAGAAAACCCACGCAGTCACGGGGAGAACATGTTAACTCCACACAGAAGGGCCCCAAGCCGGGTTTGAACCTGTGACCCTCTTGCTGTCAGGGGACATTGCTATCAATTTTGATAAACATCTTATTTAAAAAATATAACCTCACCGGTTGATTCATCTGATTTATTGATCTCAGCATGCCATTGTGTAAAATAACGCTTACCGCCTATACACTGTCGCCACTTTGTGGCCACTATTGCAATATATGCATTTCCAATCCATAGATATTTATATCTCTGTTTGTCTCTCTTAAGCTTTTTTTGGACGAAAATATCGTATATCGTTTTTCTTAAAGCAATATCGTCCGTAGGGGAATTTCAATATTGAAACTTGGCTTGGGTCTTGAGGAGTTTTAGCAATTGAATTATTCACCAACAAATAAACTCCACCCACACTGCACTGCTACGTTCACAGCTATAACCTTATTAATAACTTACTCAGTGTCACACACACACTCACTCTCTCTCTCTCTCTCTCTCTCTCTCTCTCTCTCTCTCTCTCTCTCTCTCTCTCTCTCGACCGCAGACGTGCTAATGTTATTCCTTATAACATTATATAAAGATATAAAAGAGTTACAGTATAAAGAGTTATTCCTTTAAAGTTTGATACTTGTATAGCACATTTTAGTTGTAAAAACATCTCAAAAATACATTTAAAAAAAAGATTTCCTGGTGCTTAGGCCTGGCGGGGAGGAAACTTAGACCCAGTGGGCCTTGCAATACACTGGTGGAAACCCTGGTTTGGTGTATTTTATTCATGTTTGTAATCCCGAGGGGTTCGGCTGAGCAAGGTCCTATCTATGCAATTTCTTGAGACATAATAACAGCTTATGATTTTTTTCTTATCAAGGGTAAATTATAGACCTGGATAAATAGCTTCCATTTAGAAAAAAAACAACAACAACAACAAAAAAACATCAGAATCCCTAAATTAAAAACCGAATACCTACCCAATGAACGAATATCCAATAACAACTCATACCGCTGCAGTCTCATATTAGTCTGGGTTGACGACCTTCAGAGTGTATTTTTGCACAAAATGAAGATTGGAATTGCATCAGGGAAGACTCTCTTTGTGGCCAGTGTGAAGAGGAGGTGATTCAGCCATGCTGTCCTAATCAAAAACTGGCATAGGGAAATGTGGATGCAATTAAGGGAAATGAAATGTACCCCTTATCAAAGACCAAAATGTTGGTCAAGGCGACATTTCGAACATGATGGTGGTGCTAAAGGGAAGGTCAGGGGGTCACCAAAAACACTAATAATCATCATTTGGCAACCACGAATATCCACAACAAATGTCATGACAATACAGCCAGTAATAAAAGAAAAGTAATAAAATAGATCTTGCTCTGAGGCATTGGACGTACCAACAGATCAGCTTGAGAGCAGATTGAGAGTCGGAGCAGAAACTGTTACTGGTATTCAAATGAGCCATTATGGTGCTGCTGAGCATGCAGTGTAACAAATAACCCTTAATACAGCACTCAAGGCGTAAACACACTCAATGAGTGCATTAAGATCATTTTAACTTAATATGTTGGCAAAGCACAGCCCTCATAATGCACTTATGATGCCTCCTAGTGCTTTTCTGGTAAAGCTACAGCCACATTCCTAAAATCCTGAATAGCAAAAGAATTTGTGATTAAAGCCATTTCTTAAACTATAAACACTTAAACAGATTTTGAGGTTATCAGAGGACAAAGTGTGAGACAGCTTTTTCTCATCTAAAGAATCCTGAGGTTTGTTTTGAGGTTTCATATTCCGCTGAAATCTAATTAACCAGTGTGCAACACTGTGAAACTCTACAAGGCATCTGTTGCTCTTTCACTCATCTCCCAGCCCGGTCACACACACATATTGGACCTCCCCTCCTGAGGGCTGCCTCTAATAAATTGAGGTGGACATGAAATGAAAAGTAATTTAGTTGCACCATTCTGCCATCAATCAGACTGCATCCACTCTCCATTCCATTACACACGCACATCAACTCAGTAAAGCTGATCTTCTGCACATTTCTGACTATCCATCATGCTTGGCTGAGTTGCCTCAGGGAACTCTGTTAAGTTGGAGGGCTTCCTGCTGGACCGAGGTTTACATACACAGATGCAAACTATCTTTTCAACATGAGAAATGAATAAAGGGGAAGAGGCAACTTATCACTTTAAGATCTTACATAAACATATACATATTGATGAGTTTTGTCTTAAAGGAATAGTTTGACATTTTGAGAAATATCAAACCCATATCTGTACGATCAATATGAAGCTACAGCCAGCAGTCGGTAAGCTTAGCTTTGCACAAAGACTAGAGGCACGAGGGAAAAGCTGGGCTGCGGTCAAAAAGTCAAAAAATGACATCTTTTCCTAACCACTTTTCCTCGACTTCGATGGAAAACGTCATGAGCTCAAAGAAAGATGTGAAGGAGAATTCAGAAGGACAAAAAGACAACCGTGGTGTTAAGAGAATCTGATTGCATTTGCACTAGGCTCCGTAATTATGATGCGACGTTGGCGAATGTTAGTTACGTGGTAAAACTACAAAGTTCTGAAGATGGACTACAGAAGGCTCTGCTTCCCCCGTAAGTATCTCCTTCAGTGACAGACTGCCACAGCCGCGTTGTGTGTTCAATAGAGATGCCACAGGTCCTTCTGCTGCTGGAACACTTTACATCAACATTTAATAAAGAATTATCTGACCTAACGTGGACAACCGGTGAAAAACATCACTTCATTACCAAGGTTGGAATTTAAATAAAACAGGAATCACCTACCACAAAGTTTATATGATAAATATTGAGTTATTATTTAATTTATGGTGAAGGAGTAGAACCATTAAATGTATATTTCTTTCTACTCCTTTTTCGGACGTAATATCTATTTATGTTGATTATTTGTTTGCTATATGTTTATTATTTATTTTATTTGTTATTGTTGTTTTTTTACTTATTTGTTACTTGTTTGAAATAAAGGAAAATAAAGTGAAATAAAGTGGAAAGAAATGGTTGTCACTGTCCACTCATATTCATCAACATGAATCCCAATTAGTATATGACTGAGAAAAAGACTTTTCGGCCGCAGCCCTAGTCTGGCTCTGTCCAAGGGTAAAAAAACTGCCAACCAGCACCTGTAAAGCTCACTCATTTACATGTGACATCTTGTTTGTTTACATCTTCACCTAGAGGTTGCAAGACATCCAGCGGAACGCCACACTTCAATTTTGGCATGTTGATTAATGAGTTTAGAGGAGGTTTTGAACTTTGCTAACTAAGCATATTTTTCGGAGTGTGCTCATCTAACTCTTGGCAAGAAAGCATGTCCCAAAATGTCGAACTACTACGTTAAAAAGAATAATTTGACATTTATCTCATTTGTTTAATCTGTACAAAAACCTGCAAAACCACAACCTGTCATTTTTTACACTTCTGGTCTTGTACATAGCAAACAAGGCATGGCATGTTAATTGTGTGAGTTTTAGAGTTGCTTGTAGGCAGAGCCAGGGTAGCTTTTGGGTATAGATATTATCTACAACCAATGTGTTTATGATTAAATCAAGAGCAAAAAATTTATTATCTAGCTCTTATTGTTGCTAATCTTGCTCTCGAAGTGCACCAGATTGAAGCATTTAACTTTAAAATGTAGTTAACAAAGGGGTAAGGGAATATTGCTGTATTTTTTCATATTGCAATATGAATAGCAGAAAAAAGTGCTCTGTGGATGTCTGTTGTCATATTTTATGTCATCACCCTGAAAAAACAGGAAAAATATGATTTATATAACTGTAATTTATGGTGCTGTTAGATTGCTGCTAGACCGCCCTGTTACAGGTGTGTGGAGCAAGCCGGATAGTAAACCGTTTTTTGACCGCAGTGATGTGTGAAATGTTGTTTTTGAAAGGCTAAATGCCAACAAATAAGGATTAAAGCAGAATATTTCATTGCTGCGTCACTCGCTGTGTGTGGACTATTGCACACAGTGTTTCTGTAAGTTATTAATGATAATAATAATAATTCAAATGTCAACATTATGAATGAAGCTTCGGAGCTTTGAAGTCTTCAGTACAGTTGTGGATATGATTTGGATTGTGATATTAAAGAAAAGATAATGATGTTAAACGGAACATGATGCTGTGATATGCACCAAGCAGAGACACACAGACTTTTAAAAGTAATGTTTAAATGTTTTAAATAAAATGTCAACACTCTTATAAATTGCAGAAAGCTTAAAGGTTCTATTAATTCAAAGCTCCGTCAGACGCTGAGCCACGCCGCCGCCCCCTGGCGATCGGATCGCCCATCGACGATCTCAAGTAACCATGATTGAACAATATAGAAATAGAAACAATCGCCTAACCCTGACTTGGACCCAATTGTAGTGTAAAACTATACAACAATACTACAGATCTACAACAGATCTAACTCAATCTGGATTTAACTCTGGACCAAAGCTTTAACATAGACACAGGTTATGCAAGTAGATTTATATGCGTAAAACAGAGCAATCACCGGTCATGAATACTTGCAGGTCACCAAACACTTCAGCGTTTTTGGATTCTTGTTCGACGTGGGTTCTCAGCTCATTCAGGTAGGAAGGTAATTCATACTTTTTAAAGACCACATAATTGAATTTGGGCTCATTTGGGCTGAGCCATGGATCACCAACCCTTAACTTTAAGGTGGTCTCATTTCCTCCCTCCCCTTGCTTCAGATCTCAGTTGCATTCATTCAATTCAATCCACCTTAACATTAAATCTAAGCCTGACTCTCTAATTAATAGGCACCACTATTTCCTGCTTGATTTTAATTCTGCTCCAGTGTTTCCTCTCGGGATACAGTTAAAAGTAGCAAACTCAAGGTCACCAGACAAGCTGGAAAATGTCGGCGGAGAAAGAGAATGGGTTACCCCTAGCAATTAGAATAAAGATGACTTTGAGCCAGTGACATATTCAGACTTTTTAGACTTGGGTGGCACAAATGGGGTACTGACTTATGCAAGAGTAGCATTAATTCACCATTTCTGTCTCCACTACTCATATCTATTTTAATCACCAACATTACAGTCTTACAGTTTCTTACATTCCTGTTTAACATTTAATCTAAAGGATAATATACAGTACATACCAATCACAACACAACAGAGTGACACCATACAAATGTAATATAAAGCTTCCATACTAAGTCCTCAAAAAGAAATTGTGCCTCCAAAAGTAGGCTACATACAAAAGAAAACAATGCTCATTCGAAAAATACAATGACGTACCAACAAAATTAAAATAAGCTTTGGCAAATAGGCAATCATAGTTTAGGACAATGAGGTGGCACCTTGGATGGCCTCAGGGGTGGCCCACTCACTAGACACGCCCCTGTTTGAGTAAGGCACCAAACCTACAACTGGTCCACTGCACAGTGGCCATTAGTTAACGAAGGTCTGGTGTAGGTGTAACCATAGACTGTATATAAGAAGTGGACGTAGTCACCATGACGTCACCCATTGGTTTGCCGTTTTGAAGCCTCGAGTTTTGCATTTTGGCCGTCACCATATTGTTTTTTTGCAACCAGAAGTGACACGAGAGGGTGCAGCTAAGTACAACCGAACACACAAAAATGTTGATGAAGTGAAAACACACTGTGAAAGGGTTAAAGTTGTAAGACGAAAACGCGTACAACTCCCAGACTGGACAACGGCATGGTAGCGACCTGTCAGTCACAAGGTAGCCACGCCCAGAAGCAGCCCCTGCTTTATGGTCTATTTGACTCTAAATGGGACCATAATTCACTAAATGAACATCATGAGACCATAAACTCATGTTTACAATGTTTACTGAGGTTATAAATCAAGTGAGACGTAGGCTCATTTTCTCATAGATTTCTATACAACCAGAGGAGTCGCCCCCTGCTGGCTGTTAGAGAGAATGCAGGTTTTCATCATTGGCTTCACTTCTCAGACCTGGAGGTAGGGTGTAACAGGTGAAGCACTATAAATTTGAGAGAATGAAATGCATGGAGCTTAGCTGAGCCTATAGCTATAGAGTAATACAAGACAAATGTCAATAACAGTAATAGCTTGATATTGCACAGGAAATGTATGAAAAATGTAACTATCATCTCAGAGTTCAAGGAAATATTTTTTACATAAATTGGGAGAAGTGAATAATTTACATGAAACAAGTTACTGTTAAAATATGAAAAGAGTGTAATGACAATGTTCCCCATGACAAATACTTGTTTTATGTTGTTGTATTTGTGCCACTGTCACAGATCTGAAATTATCTGAAAAACATTATCAAAAAGACAACTGTCAAATCATGCACTTCTTTCTCTCTTATTTCCTCTTTCTTTCTGTGTTCCTTTGCTACAGTAGGCTAAATGAAGGGATGACATTACTGTCATAGTATGGTATGGTTGGAGCTTTGTCTGATGAACACAGCATCAGGGATTTAGAGACAGACAGAACTGATTATAAACTTCTAATTATTCTTAAAATGAAATGAATTAACCTACCTTTAGAGTGTTTGCATCATGTCAGCTCTTCAAGCATCTTCTTCATCTCTCTTCACAAAATAAAATGCCTTCTTTGTTCCCCTGAGTGTGTGTTGTGTCAGTCGCTGGTTAAAGCCAGATCGGCAGCCCATGCTGTTGTCTACATACTGTACAGTACAACACAGTGCACACGCACTACTCCGCTCCGTCATACGCACACAGACTAACGAGGGAAGCAGCACTACTGCCTTCAAAATAAAAGCAAAATGCCTATTATGGAATTAGGCAACGTCACGTCTTCAGAATTAATTCTTATTATTCAAATATGTGAATTAAAACATTTCCCAAATTATATGTTATTGTATTATTTTCTGTGTATTATTTTTGTTGGTACATGGATATTTGCCATATGCTCAGGGTTATTTATCTATCTATCTCCTCCTTTCACAACTATCACTGTCACTATATAACAAAGCCCAAAAAATAATCTTCAAAAAGAAATGTGAATAATACAGAAAAAGAATGTATATCCAGGAGAACCTGAGATAAGCACATTGGTGTGCTATGTCCTAGCCAGAACTTTTGAAATAAAATGTATCCACAGTTTATTACAAAAAATCTTTCAACCTCCATTTAAACCTCCTAATTATAACATAACCCGCTATTTACCCCCGCCATCCCATCCGTCTATCTGCTGCCGTTATTCCACAAAACAATGCTTTTTTTTCTTTTTGATGGCTTGATAAGTAAAGAGAAAAATCATCATTCAATAAAATAATGTTATAATAAAGGCTTAATATTACAGATGCACTGGCCCCCTCTGCCCATGCTCTATTTTTTTGCCACCTGAGAATTGATAAAAATGATCAATAATCCCTCCAAAATACAACATTAAGACACCAAGACCTTCAGGAAAACCATAGAAAAAGCCATGCTGTGATTTTGGATCAAAAGCTTTTAACATTTTGCAAGAATATAATTTTTCAGCGATTGGATGGCGAGTGCTTCTGTTGTGTAAACTGTTCAGAAACCTCCTTAATGTCAATCTAGCTAGGAAAGCCATCCTCTGAATACTCTAGGTCTCTAGTTTGTGGTTGTAAAGTTTCATGAGGCTGTGATTATCCTAGAGGTCACCACAGGTCATTTTATACAGTGAGGTCAAGTTTAAAAAAATGGTCTCAATACAAGGGAATGTTTATGGAACCCAGTATGCAGAAATATTCAGATACACCATTTTAGAATAGGAGGTGGGCATGTCTGTAAAGGGGAGACTCGTGGGTACCCATAGAACCCATTTTTATTCATATATCTTGAGGTCAGAGGTCAAGGGACCCTTTTGAAAATAACCATGACAGTTTTTCCTCGCCATTTAGCCTAAATTTGGAGCGTTATTTAGACTTCTTCCCGACAGGCTAGCATGACACGGTTGTTTCCTTGGGTTTTTATATGATATTTGGACCTTTACTCTAGCTCTAAAACTGAACCTGTCACAGCCTCTGAAAGACAGTAAAGTCGGTCGGGATCGATCGGGATTGCCCACGATCGGTCTCAGGGGCTTAAAAACTGTTATTATATCTATAGTGGGCGAATATAGGTAATGATTGAGTCCATGGAATGCCATTATATGCACATGGCAGTGTGCAACTGGAGAGAGGGTATGAATACCTAAGTTTTGCCATTATGGGAATTGTATGGGTTTTTTACCTATTTGTATGATTTATTAAATTATATTAGAAATGATGTTAGAATGTGGTATTTTAAATAGTGCAGTATTTTAAGCTCACTGTAAGTAGCTCAACTGTAGCCTACCACATATTTGCTAAGTCCAGACAAAGATATTATAGGAATATTGTACTTAGAATGATCAACTGTGAACTAGTATTACTGTTTTTTTATGATTCAGTGGGCAGTGGGAACTGAACATTGAGCAGTCCTACTGACGGAAGGAAACAGAGCTTTGTTTGTAGGCCCTCTTCCCTAGTCACTAAATAATATAATCAGTACCTTTCATTCCCTTTCAGTTGATTCACTCACAGGTCCATACGCAGGGTTTTAGAAATAAAGAGGCCCGAAAACTGAGCTTGATAGGATAACAATAGCTTTAAAACTATGTCAGTGAGCATTAGAATAAATTATCTATCAAGCAGATTAAATGTTACACACTACAATCTGGAAATACAGAAGAGGCTAAGAACTGAGGGATGACAGGCCATCTGCCTTTAACACATGAATACAGGTGTCTAGTCTGGTTACGTAATGGCTGGATATCCTATGCTATATGTGTACATCGATTGAAAGGGAATCAAAACTGGATCATGATAGTTTTACTTTGAAATGTGTGAGAGGAAATCATGTATCTTCTATGCTCTACCTTCACTATTCACCCTCAAAACGCCTTCTGGTAGCCGCTGCCTCCTGTGCCCTCCAGTTCCTGGCTCTTGTCAGGGATTCATGTGTTTAAGGGAAGCATCTCCCATCTCCAAGCAAAACAAGAATTAGTTTCATTCACTATATTCATTTACACAACAAGATATTAATGATAAAATACAGCCTTATTTGAAATCCTGATCACTCTAGAGCAAAACCTAAACTGTCTTCTAAACATCACTGAACTCAAAATCAAAACTTTACAAACCAACATTACTGCAATTGATGTGCTCATTGTTATCAGACTGACTGCAGTTTACAGTCCTACTGTTGCATATGTTGCATTTATATATATATACTATATATATATATACTATATAATGCATTCATGCAAATTTGTTTTAACGCCACTAATTTCTTTAATGCATTAACGCAATCAATCTTTCGAAAGTTGGAGCAGGCTCTAAAGCTAGCGTGAAGATACTGGCATCATATACAACTAGAAAACCTGATGAATCCACCAACCTTGTCATGAAGGAGGTTAAATAACTTCCAAACCTGCGCTAAATTTTGGTGAGAAAAAACTGTCATGACCATTTTCAAAGGGGTCCCTTGACCTCTGACCTCCAGATATGTGAATGTAAATGGGTTCTATGGGTACCCACAAGTCTCCCCTTTACAGACATGCCCACTTTATGATAATCACATGCAGTTTGGGGCAAGTCAGCACACTGACAGCTGTTGTTCTCTGTTGGGCGGCAGTTTACGATGTTAGGATTTGAGCATATTTTTTATGTTAAATGCAGTACCTGTGAGGGTTTCTGGACAATATCTCTCATTGTTTTGTGTTGTTAATTTATTTCCAATAATAAATATATACATACATTTGGCATAAAGCAGCATATTTGAGTATTACTTGACAAATCTCCCTTTAAGGTACATTTTGAACAGAAAAAAACATGTGATTTATTTGCAATTAGTCGCAATTAACTAGGGACAACCATGC
>CAKAOI010049485.1:0-29945 GCA_916701655.1 Sebastiscus albofasciatus
AAACAGCTATATAATGTATCTTTAAACAGTAAATTAACTGTAAAATACTGTGCAATTAATAAAAAACAACCAGTTCAAACTGTATTTTTCATTAACAGAACAAAGCTGTACATTTCAGCGGCAGTATAATAATGTTAACTTTACAGTAACATAAAGCCAACCCTGCTGCCAGTTCTTTACTGTTATTTTACTGGGAAATTCATAACAGTATATATACATATATACATATATATATATATATAGCATGCACCTACACACACACAGCTACACACAGTCCAACAAACACAAACACCCACACACACACATACACACACACAGAGACACTAATGAAACACACACCGATACAACATGATTAGTTCTTTATTTTTTGCATTACTCAACAAAATAGCCTACTTGTTCAACTTTTTTAATTGCATGAAATTGCATTATTTATGGTGCTGCCACTATAGATCACCAAAGACAACAGTTGGTGTTAATTTACTGTTGAAATTAAAAATGTTTTTCTTGCCCTCTTTTTTATATTGGCTCTCATAATTCCTAAACAATTATAGTTTTTCATATTTTTTTAACATAAATATTTGAGAGACCCATGCCAATTTACAAAAAATATCATTATGCATAGCTTATTTAATAATCTTATAAATAATTTACCAAAAAAGTGGCACATATATGTTTATAAGGTGTTGCATTGTTTTGACATCTCCTGCATTTAACTGTTTTCTTCTTTAAATGTCATCTTTTAATTGCCTTCTATAGCTTGATTTGACATCTCTGCATGTGTTTTCTTCTGTGCAGCTGTGCAGAGAGGCAGACTTCCCACTCAGTCTTACCACGGCCAGTTCTCCCTGACTAACGGAGACCCTCTGCAGTGTCACTCCTACCTGTCCGGCTACATCTCTCTGCTGCTGCGAGCAGAGCCATACCCGACCTCCAGGTTCGGCTCTCAGTGCCTGCAGAGCAACAACATCATGGGCATCGAGAACATCTGCGAGCTGGCCGCCCGGATGCTGTTCAGCGCGGTGGAGTGGGCCAGAAACATCCCTTTCTTCCCAGACCTGCAGGTGACCGACCAGGTGAGCCTGCTGAGACTCACCTGGAGCGAGCTGTTCGTGCTGAACGCGGCTCAGTGCTCCATGCCGGTGCACGTCGCTCCGCTGCTGGCCGCTGCAGGTCTGCACGCCTCTCCGATGTCTGCAGACCGGGTGGTGGCCTTCATGGATCACATCCGGGTCTTCCAGGAGCAGGTGGAGAAGCTCAAGGTGCTGCACGTGGACTCGGCGGAGTACAGCTGCATCAAAGCCGTCGTGTTGTTCACCACAGGTAAAAACTCTCTCTTTGTGTTGTTAACTACAGGTAAAAACTCTCCTTCTCTCTGCAGACTAACACGGCTGACATGAGTCCATCTGTGGTGTGAGGTAGTAAATAAATAAAATTAGATACAGTAAAACAACCAACAGTATGAACAAAATAACAACCTGTTTAAGTAAACATTTTTTAAATTAAGGATGGTTGAACAATGGCTATTTTGATTTTTCTTATTTTACTTATTGAAAGGATCATTAATTAGACCTAAATATATAATATTATTAATACATATATATAAAAAGTATGGTGGTGTAAACATTTGGTGCACTGGTAAACAAAAGCTGGTTAAAACCCCCCTAAATATAGTTTCACATAGATTGGTAATTGGTTTCTAGGAAAATCTTGAATTCGCTGTGTTTCACAGCATGATGTATATACATGTGTATTTTCGTGAAATGTGCAAAAATGAAAATTAAACATTAAGGTTATGTTAGGGTATGCTAAGGGTTCGCTTATGGTCTTCCTCATTTTACTGTAAAAAAAATAGTAAGAAACGTATTACATGCAGATTTATTTATTTATTTATTTATTTTTCTACAAAGAAAGAAAGAAAATAAAATAAAATCGTGTTTCGTTTTGAAAAATCTTGTCTTCATATAATTAAGCAAAAAAAACAAGAACGTATTAGAAGCACATTTATTTATTTATTTTTATGTATTTTCTTTCCTACCAATTTCAATTTGATCAGTACTCTAACCTCCAGAATCATTATAAAGCTGAAAGAAAGAAAACAAAATACATGTTTTATTTTGAAAAGCCTCGTCTTCATTTAACTGAAATAATTCCTTTGCTACTGACTATGTGCAGTGAGCTATGACCTCATACAGTTTGCCAGCACTTAAAGGAACATAGTAATGTTTATCAGTATTATGAAGTGTATCATTATTATTATTATTATTATTATTATAAGATTTAAAAGGCTGTAAATGAGTTTGGGTGGATGAACAAACTGCATAAAATTCCTGCTGCCCCTAAAATATTAAATACTTTGCATGAATCATACAGCAGCCTTTGCAAATGAATGAAAACAGGGCTGAGCGATTAACATTTGATGAGATGTAATATACAATTTCATTGTTGCGTCACATAAGAGCCACCAGCAAAGTATTTTATCAAATATACTGTTTTATCTTATTGACCAGTTTGTTATTATTTAATAATTTTAAGTCCTAAATATAAAGCAGAAGTTTAAAAAAAAAGTGTTAAATTATTTATCAAATCAGGAATCAAAGGAATTAAATAGGAGAATCTTTTTTAATTGTTTTTAAAAAAAATTAATTACAAATTTACTACTGCAAATAGATGTATTTATTTTTGTTATAGCTTTAAATGGCCACACCTTTGAATTTTGGCGTACAGCTATAATTCTTACAATCTTTACTGAAATAAGTGAAACTGTGGGTCCACACTGCATACTAGTTATTTCAGAGCCTTTTAATAGCAGTGAGAATGATGTTTGATGGCTGGGTCGTGAACAGTATCAAAAGAATGAGTAGCAGCAGCCAAGTAAAAAATAAAAAAGGTCTCCTGTGTACGTAGGTCTATTTTAGTCCCCATGAGCACATCTGAACACGTGTCCTTAAACTGGGACACAGAAACCGTTCTTTAACCCCTGCTGCCATCCGGCCTGCAGCGTTACAGTACAATCAGAGGCGTCTGCTGTGGGTAGAAACACTACACAGTATATGTAAAGGTCTCATACAGTAACGCTCTGCCAGATACATATCAATCCTTACTTCTTTAGCATCATTTTTTAGATTAGATGGGAGCAATAACGCCATCTTTGATCCCTGATGAACAAGTTCTGTCAATGACGAAGAACTAGATTGTGATTTATCTTCTTAAAGCTGTTGTGTTTTCTACCACAGCACTGATCCTGAATGCAAATTTAGAGATTTTTACTTATTTCGTATGTTTTATATACCTGCTTTACTATTCTGTTCCTATCTCACCCAGACAGACTCAGATCTGCTTATTATAAGATAATACATTATTTGAAAACAGCCACAAATGCTCAGCAGTCTGCACCCCTGCCCGTTCCTTTCATGATCAAAAGTGACAAACAATAACTTTCAAGAGCAAAACTTTAATGTTTTCTGTCTGAAAATATAATTGTTTTTTTTGTTTCTGGTGTTTTTTTTGCCTTATGATGATCATAGTTCACCAACACTACATCAACCACTCATTTGTTCTGTCTGTGCTGCTGCTGTGTTGTAGTCACTCTAACACAGTTAGTCATGAACGTTGATTTGGATGCCTGGTTTGAACCTTAGGTCTTGACCGCTTCTTCTTCTTCTTGTTTGTTTGTCTGGCTGTCGTTCTCTCTGTCTGTAGATGCTTGTGGTCTGTCGGACATGGCGCATGTGGAGGGTCTGCAGGAGAAATCCCAGTGTGCTTTAGAGGAGTATGTGAGGAGCCAGTATCCCAACCAGCCTAACAGGTTTGGGAAGCTGCTGCTCCGCTTGCCTTCCCTGCGCACCGTCTCCTCTTCTGTCATAGAGCAGCTTTTCTTCGTCCGTCTGGTGGGGAAAACCCCCATAGAAACTCTGATAAGGGACATGCTACTGTCCGGAAGCAGCTTCAACTGGCCTTACATGTCTATTCAGTAGACAGAAAAAGCTACAGTGGAGCTGATGAGGTCAGGAAAGGTCACACACCTCAAATCAAGTCATTTCAGTGCGGCGTAAAATCTCTGTTGCTTCGAACAAAGGGGAAAAAACCTGCCAGTAGAATAAGATAATTACAGGCATTTCCAATTATCTCAATTCATAATTTTCTTATGCTGTACAGACTGCCATTTCCTTGACACAAGAGGAGTGATCTTCCTTATGCTGCATTGTGTCCCTATGTGTCTACAAAGGTCCCTGAAATACATTTTTCCGACGTTAAACGGTTCGACTCCACTGGCAGATTTTTTTTACCTGTTCGAAGAGAAACAGTGAGATGACTGGTTATGATGGACATTTTTTTTTTGCAGTGTGGTGACCACTCACACTCTATGGTTTTTGGGATAACAAACAATATTTATTGGACCCTGTGTGTATATTTATCGTGCTTGTAAATTATGTTTTGGCTCCTTTTTTTTTAAATGTTTTACGTATTTTTACCCCGGCCAGTGAGAACGCTGCAGGGATTGTCTTGTGTCGATCTGTTGTTTTTATTTTTATTTTTTGTCATACCTTCCAGACATGGCACTTTGGACTAAAGGAACATTTCAGAAAGATTCAGAAACACAGGTGTTTGAAACCCCAACATCATCTGACTTTATTTTGCTCAGTTGTGTACAGATTGACTGGTGAGATTAATGCTCTGTTTTAGTTACTTTGGAGTCTTATTCCATTTACATTATCGACATACAAAGAATGAAAAGAAATTGAGCAATTTGAAAAATGCACTTCTCATGATCAGTGTTAGGTTGCGCCAAGTAATGCATTACTCCTTTCATAGGTAATATCATTACTTTCTTATGTTAGTATTTCCTGAAATATTTTTAGTTAATTCCTGACAGCTGTAATTATTTCCACAATGCTTAACGTCTACTCTTTTTGCCTTCAAAAACAAGATTTTTTGATCAGATACTCATCATGTTTATTTCTCGTCAAAATTAGTGAATTTTTGCCACTGAGAGAAATTCAACTTTCCTGTTATTTCTCATCTAAACGGAGAGATGATGACAAGGCTAATTAAAGGGAAGGAAGCTGAATGTTAGATAGCTGTATGTTAATCCAATATTTTAATTTTTTGAGGGGGTTAAAGGGGTTAAAGTCTTATTCTTTCGACTGGTAACTTGTTATAGGGAAAAAGTAATGACATTACTCTACTGGATTAACGATTAATGCATTACTGAACACGTCCGATTCATGTTTCACACTGACTTGTCTCAGAGAGATTTTAAGAGCGCTGGGGCAATATATACTGTAACTACAGTCTCGTAATGGGAGAAATGAACTGTACACAACTCCCCCCAGCTCAAGTAACAAATCTATTTCATTATAATTGATGCATATATGAGCCCAGGCCGCTTAATGGCACAATAGACCACTGCAGGGTATTGCTGAACTGAATGTGTGCGTGCGTGTGTGTGCGTGAAAGTGTCTGTGTGCGAGTGTGTGTGTGTGTATTTGTGTTTACTTCTTTTTGACAACCACTCTGATGTACTGTGAAAGCATATTGGTTAACATATTGGTACCGTATTAAATTATAACTCAAGATTTATAAATAAAGTGTATTTGGTTTTATTTTGCCATTTCACCTCTTCTATGTTGTTTATAACTGACCCCGTCCTGACCCCACTGCCTACAGAGGAAAAAAATGTGTGTGAGCGAGCACACAAGAGTTTGTGTAGTGACATTACGTAAGAAAAGGAAAGCAAAGCTGAGCTTTCTGGTGTTCTGGGAGTCTGTTTCTGATGGTTATATTGTCATTAATCTGACTATAAACTGCTTCCTATATTGACAGGCCTTCTGTGTGTCTGACTTGATCTTATTTGAAGACCTGCTCCAGGAAAATATATAATTTTTCTCCTTCAGTTATACTACACTGGGCTTGATCAGACTGAAATATATTTAAAATGTATTTAAAATGTTGATAAAACGCATAGCACACACACCATTGACACTTCATGCCAGATGTATTTATTTTAATTTTAAAGCAGATGCTTACTCTTTCAACAATTATTGGGCCAAATTGATTCTTTGCATATTAATCATTAAAATGTATTAAAAAAAAGAGTGAAACAACCATAAAACATGCACAAATTTTTTTTTATTATTCCAGAAATACACAAACAGAGATATAGCAGGAAACTATATGGTATATAACCTCCAGTTATATGCCATAGAAGTCTATTTTCACCTAAATTTAACCCGTTTTACTGCTTGCCACTAACTTAACACCTCTTAACATACATGCTTTTTTGTTATTATGTATTGTATTAATTCATTCACACTGTTAACCTTGCATGCCAGATGTATTTATTTTTAAAGCAGATGCTTACTCGGTTAACAATTATTGGATCAAATTGATTCTTTGCATATTAATCACTATTTAAAATATATAAAAAAAAATGAGTGCCATAAAATTTGCAAAAAATAATGTTTTTTATAGGGAGTAATCCAGAAATAGACACTTAACCTCTTAACAAACATGTTTTTTTTGTTATTAAGTATTGTAGTAATTCATAAAAGTGGTTAAACTCTGTGTATAAGACGAGAGGAGCAGAATGAAGATGGAATTATAAGCATTTCTTGTGTTGGCAGATTGAGGAGGACAGAGAGGATTAAAGCAGCTTCTTTGCTTCTTAGTGGACAGAGAGCTAATGAGGGGCCCCTGAGTGCTCTGTCACAACAGTTTACCCTGAGGAGGATGAAGCTGGGCGCCCGGAGGCCCCTGGGTGTTCTGGGCCAAAGGGCCAACATAAAACAATGGAGCATTTTCCCACACAAGTACAGGTCCAAACCAAGAAAATGCCAAGGAGTTTGTGTAGGGAGTATGTGTGTAGGGTGCAATGGAGGAAAACTACAGTCCAGCTTGAGGTGGGATCTCTAAACAGGAGAAATGATGCAGTGATGTTGCTCAAGTGGATTTTCATTTGCTTACCAGCTTTCTAAGATTGGTCCAAGTCCTAAATAAGAGAGCACTGTGTCTCTGCTGTTTTACGCAGCATGTTTGAACTCAGCCAATCAGCTTTCAGGGTTGAAAATGAGCAGCCAATCAGATCACTCTAAAGATCTTTTCTCTTCATTACTCATCAAGTGAGGAGCAACTATTCAACCTATAAGAGGCTCAAACCCACAGAATCTGAACAGATGTTCAAATACACTTAATAGCAAATTATAAAATAATTAAAAATGATATTTATCTGATAGTATCACCCAAATATAATTATTTTTTGTGTGAGGTCGTGGAATTAATCTTGATGCAAGAAGCCAATCTTCTGTTCTTGAACCCAGCACTCACTAATATTTATTATACAATTATTTGAACCTTGTGTTGTAATGAACACTTCTGGGAAAAATTACAGAAAACTGTGAAATTGTGTTAAAAAAAACAAAACAAGTACAAATATTTTTACCCAACTATTTTTCAGAAAAATAATGATTTAGGATTGAACAAGACATTAAACGAGGTCATATATATATAGATATATATCTATATATATAGAGAGATTTATATATAGATAAATATACAGTATATATATATAGTTACTGTCCTGTGTATTTGTTTTGTTCCCCAGCTCTTCCGTGTTAACTGATGGGAACCAACTATTTCATCATTTAGTTCAAGTTTTAGCTTTTACAGCAAAGTTGTTAAATAAAATCAGTCATTCAATATAATTATAACAATTACAACTGAATGTTATATAAATATAGTTTATTTACTGTGATTACACTCCTGTATGTTTATTTGTGAAATAAGTGCTGACTGCAGCTTTTGGAGCCGTTTCAATGACTTCTACTTTAAACAAAACAATTATCACTCTAAAATCTATTTATAATGTTTAGAAATAACTTAAATGTAATAAAATAAAATCACGATTATATATAAATACAGAAGATTTTCAAAGAAAAAAATGGTTTGAAGTAATTTTTTGGATCGAAGTGAATAAACGGGGAAACAAAAAACGACTCAGTTTTCCTCCCGAATGTCATCAATCTGTCCTAAAATAAAATACAATAAAATAAAATAAAAATCAATATTATTAAGTTCTTCTTTGCCTTTTGTACGATGCAGCTTTATGAAAAACACATCCTGAATATCGTTTGTTATTGCAGTTTAACTTTTCTCTAAGAAACATCTCTTCACATCTTATTATATCCTCGTTTGTTCCTGATACTTTTTATTGTGTTTCACTGATTTGGTTCAAGGTGAATGTCTCGTTGTGGGATTCATGTCTGTTACATTAATAAGTCTTTTTTATTTTTAAAACTCTCTTTTTATTTGAGAACAAAGAACATGAGGTCATCATGGGTGTTACAATGTCAGATCACAGGACATTTTTGTAAATACATCTTAATATACACGTCACACTTCAATCAACGGTGTAAATACACAACCCATTTTTCCCAGTACTCTACTTAAAATAAATGTCTCATAAGTCTTTCCATACAATATATTTAATTTACATTTACAATACCCCGAAATTGGTCTAATGTTGGAGGATCAGTCTGCAACCACTTTCGAGTTATGGCTTTCTTACTACTTGCCAATACATTAATAAGTCTATAATGGGAAACCTTTATAATAAATAAGCGCTGGCAATTATTTTATAAAAATTGCGCTTCTAAATAAACTATTGAATCATTGTGGTATAAGAGTTGTGGCTGAAATACGTCATTCTTTAAATATCCTATAATATAACTATTTTATATGTAATACAAAGGTTACTTATTATATAAATATTAGATTAAATATTCATTTTATAACCAAATATATTGATAAGAGTGTTACACTATTGATTGTATATTTAACATTATTTTTCAAGATTTAAGTGAAATACGTGGTTGTACCTTCATCCTTCAGCAACGCGTCGCCAGCTCTGCTGCAGCTGTTCATCATCCAAAAAGACAGCATTTTTTTTAATTTCCTTCCATTTTTATTTCATGATTTTTTTTTCATTATTTTTATCGATGTTTTGGTTCAAGTTTGTGTTGTGAAAAGCAGAAAAAATCATCTTATTTCCATAATGCAACACGTTCAAATCACATACAAACACAAACATAACGTTTTCACTGTTTGGAATTTGGAATTTGGAATTTGGAATTATTAATTATAAAATGTAGCTTTATAGTTTCAGAGTGAAACAACAAGACAATAAATAATGATAATAAATATTAGAGTCACTCAGGGTGTAAAGAAGAAAAAAGCTCAATCTTTCTTTATTTTATCTCCATAAATACTTTGATATTTACTAAACAGCGGAATTATATTTGATTACACACATTTTTAATGCGTCCTGTAGTCTTTCATTTTATTGTATACGATCCTGGATCGCTTCACATTTATTTAATTATTTATTTATTTATTTACCGACTGACTTACTTACTCCCTCAGGCTACTTATTGATTTGTTATTTTTTTATTGTGATGAATATAAAGATTAGGAAGTTTGTCCTGTTCAGGATTAGTTACATACAATAGGCCTATACACTGTGCAGTGGCTTAATTTAACACCTTTAATCAGATTATTATTTATAGACTGGAGCTAAAACAACTACAATCCTCTTTTCTTAGAACCACATTAAGTTCTTTACCAAGAAGTTTTTACCACCAAACAACTGCCCTTTAATATAGTAAAAGTTCACATATAGCTGTGTATAGTTGCTCTGATGTTCCAGAAGTCGACTCCCTTGATTTGAATGTGGTGTTATTGTGAGTTATTTTGTACATTCAGGAGAATAAAAAATCACTTTCATGGCTGAAATGAAGCTCCATCTGTCTGTCTGAAGCTGGCACTAAACGGACCTGCAGGCTAAAACATCTGAGAAGCAATTTCACATTTTGTGTGCGGAAAGCTGTGTTCAAAAGTGATGTCTGTGGGACACATTTAACATGGAAAACCTCTTCAGATCAAAGAAAAATCTTCTTTAATCTTTTAACAGGTGATCAATAGCTTTGCTTGACAATTACTAAATACATTTTTGTTAGTTAATTACATGTTGGAAATACATTACACTGTTTAGTCTTCTGTTTGTCACTCTAGTCTATCCATCTATCTATCTATCTATCTATCTATCTATCTATCTATCTATCTATCTATCTATCTGTCTATCTATCTACCTGTCTATCTATCCATCCGTCTGTCTATCTATCTATCTATCTATCTATCTATCTCTCTATCTATCTGTCTGTCTGTCTGTCTGTCTATCTATCTATCTATCTATCTATCTATCTATCTATCTATCTATCTATCTATCTATCTATCTATCTATCTATCTGTCTGCCTATCCAAGCTGCTGGGAACAGAGAGAACCAGCTCTTTTCTTCTTCCTTTATTTCTCCTCCTTGTCCCCAAATTGCCCTTTTAATCCTGTTCCATGTGTACGACTGACATCACGCCACTCTGGCTCCCTGCTCTGATGTCTTCAAGCTGACAGTGTGAATCAAGAGGTTCCCCTGGCTCCCTCCAGTGACCTTTGACCCCCCCGGGCTGCCCTTTTCCTGACACAGGCTCAAGAGAGAAGGGGGATATGATAGTGCATGGTGAGATGGATGCATCAGGGATGATGAGCTCCACCAAGAACTCTGATACAGTCACTTGATTTAATGTAATTTATCTAAACTTGACTGATTATTATTATTAATCATAGAGCAATCATCTTTAAAGGAACATCGATCTCAAATGCTCTCCGACAAAGGTTTGATTCTTCATTTTCATTGTCATTTTTTTCCTCACGTGAATAATGCACATTTTACACTCAAGGAGGCTATAAGCAACGGCGAGTGCCACGCCTCAGCGAGTCCATCTGATGCTCTGTGAAAACAGTTTCTTAAAAGCAGTGAATGTGGGAGGAAGGCTGTCTGCCGAAGAGCCCCCTCGCAAAACATTTCAGCGACCAAGGAGGAGAAAAAAAAACCCCTCCGCACCAATCAACTCAAGGACTGTACAAAGAGCGGTCTGTCGTTGCTAAGAGACAGATGCAGAATAACCTCCATGAGAAACCTGACCATGACCCTTCCTCCTCCTCCTCCTCCCCTCTAACAGTCTCTCCCTCTCCTACCCAATTACTACTGAACATTAAAGCCCACCTCTGTCACATTAAAGCTGAAAAGCAGGGTGGTGGAGGGGGGTTTGTTTAAGAGTGGTAGGAAGCTGCTCAGAAGATTTTGGATTATTCCTTAAAGCAAAAAACAATTTTCTTTACACGAGAGAATGAATCGGGTTTGGGTGCAGCAAGCATGGAGGTTTGGTAGATGGGCGGAGCTTGGGGATGGATAAGGAGAGGGTGGGGGGTGGGCAGAGGGAGTCTGTCAGACGAATGAGAAGATGAAGATTTGACAGAGAGGTGGCAGAGAGTTCAGTTTATACGAGGCCTGTCGATTAGTGCGTTTGTGGCTGACAGGTGGAATCCCAGGGGCGCGTCTGTCACTGCGTCTGCTGCCAGGCCGGGCCGCAACACCGCCACCACCACCACAGGAGACACCCAATGGGCGGGGATACGCTACAGACACCGAGGCACCTCATTTGCCCAGGCCCGGCAGCCCCGCCTCCCAACCAGAGCCTAGATTAAAGCTTTATTGTGCACAGAAAGCAGGACGAAAGTCATGTTAATCCCCCACTAATACATTGCTATCAGTGATCTGTTTTTACACAGATAGATTAGATAGACAATAGATTTTGGGGCTCATGTGAAATAGTATTTTTTTTGTTGCAGCGGTGCATTTGACTCTGAACAGCACAGTGCGGAGAGGGCCTCCGCTGTTGCTAAGATCCATTAAGATGCAAATCTTCCCTTTTTACTGAAAAGGCAACTGGGGCAAAAGGAAAAATCATACTGGGATGAAGAAAATAATGCCAACACTTAAATCAGACATAATGGCAAAGTCAGATGAGGCAAAAGTAGGCCACAAATTCTCTACGGATGTAGAAAAATATCAAAGAATCAAATGAAACGTCAGTCGTTCAGAACGTACAACAAGATACAGTCAGATTGTCAAAGTGTAAAGTTTAAAGCAATCAGGGTTGTTTCATGTCAGCAACTGTCATTACAGGCAACTGATTTAAAATGAAACTACTTTAACATAGGAAAGAAATATCTGGACTATCAGTGTTGACACACTTCCAGTATTAACTTAGTGCATGTGTACTTAAGCACAATTTTAGGCTACTGTATTTGACTTGAGTACGGTATATCCATTTTTATGTTACTTCACATACTACTCCAGTACAACTCTGCTACATTAATCTGACAACTATAGTTACTAGTTCCTTTTCAAATTAAGATTTGACATAAAAAATACATGATAAACTTATAAAATACATAATAATACATCAGTAATAAAATACAACAATAATACAAAAGATTACATAAGCCAGTGGCTCCCACCCTTTCTGGCTTGTGACTCATCATAATAAAACAGTGTCTGGTTGGGTCTCATTGTCATGTTTCAGATGTCTATGAGTTGTTAAGAGACATTTCCCCTCGAAACTTCTCAAATGCTTTCATTTAAATAGCTGTTTGACCCAAATAAGTACAACTATACAATAAAAGTCCTCCCAAGAAACAATAGATTAGGTATCAGAACTTTGTTTTCCCTATTTTCTGCCCTACCCCTCAGGTTTATCGTATGACCCTTTGGAGGGCCCTTTGCAGAATGGAGATGAGGGGTGACCTGTTTTGGGGATCGGGTAGAAATTATCTGTATTACAGCATGATGTAATATAATCCTTCAGCATATACTTACTTACGAAATTATACCGAACATTAAAAAGAAAACAAAGACCATATCCCAGCTGGCTCTACAAGTTTGTGTCCTTCCTGTGGTGACAATGTTACTCTTGATTCAATCATACAATACACTAATTTTCCAGTTTATTAGGTACATCTAGCTAAAACTAATGCAGTCTAATACAACAGTCCTGCAATAAATCCTACATTCATTAAGGTTACGATGTTCAGTTTATGTTGAAACTCTTTTATAGAGTTCATTGTCCAGCCCATTTATATTACGGACTACATTTTAGGAACATCTTTCAGCACCACAAACTACATCCTCCAAAATGACCGTAACATTGAATTAACACCTCTCTAAAACAGTTTCAACAAAAATTGACCATATGCAGAATAAGCTGCATAAAGGTAGGATTTATAATGTAGCAGGGCTGTTGTAATAGACTGCATTAGTTTTAGCTAGGTGTACCTAATAAACTACAGTTTGCTGGCTCTTCTGACTGATGTTCTTAATTGCATCGATTACGCATCTAAATCTAATATATATATATAAATGTTCTTTTTTCCCACTTTATCCATCTATTGTACTGTATTGAATTTTGAATTGCTAATTTCTTTAAGACTTCTTCTTGTTCTTCTTTAATGTACTTTAGTATAGTATTTTAAAAAGTAAAGAAAAAAACTAGGGGAGCACGTTGGTGCAGTGGTTAGCACTGGCGCCTCACAGCTAGAGGGTTGCAGGATCGTATCCGGCTTGGGGCCCTTCTGTGTGGAGTTTGAATGTTCTCCCCGTGTTAGCGTGGGTTTTCTCCGGGTACTCCGGTTTCCTCCCACAGTCCAAAGACATGCAGGTTAGGTTAATTGTTGACTCTAAATTGCCCATAGGTGTGAATGTGAGTGTGAATGGTTGTCTGTCTCTATGTGTTAGCCCTGCGATGGACTGGCGACCTGTCCAGGGTGTACCCCGCCTTCGCCCAATGTCGGCTGGGATCGGCTCCAGCCCCCCCGCGACCCCTAACGGGATAAGCGGTTGCAGATGAGAGAGAGAGAGAGAAAAAAACTAAATAGGTTAGAGCTTTTCTGTTTTTCTGTTTTTGTCTTAGACTTAGAAAAAACTTAGATTTCAAATATCTGGATGAAATGTTGAACATGAAACTATCAAATAAACATTGACAGGGGATATTTTATAAGGTAAAAATCGTACAAAGAGACGTGTGATATCACAGAGGATTTCTGGAGTACATTTGTCTGCTGTGTTTGCTGTTGCCTATCATGTATAGCTTTGTTCCCGACAAAGACGGAAAGACATCGACTTCCTTCTCAGCACTTCTTAATCATCAATGATTACTCATGGGTCACAGGAATATTGTCTGCGTGCTGTGACCTTTGACCTCTTGATCTCCTGACTACTGGTTGTTTGTAATCTTGCTGATCTAGGAAACTAGGTGACAGTGGATCAGAGAATCGCTGAAATTCCTCAAGTTTAGCTCGTTTTAATTCAAAAGTTGTGTTTTTCTCTCTCTTTTTTTAAAGGACCACATGGTTATGAGACATGTGCGGGTGAGGGTTGGGGCTCTGGGTACATGGCGCCCACAAGCAGCAAGCTGACAATGTGTTGATCTGAAAGCAAAAGGTAATGCAGTGCAGCTTTGCATATTGTCAGCCTAAAACTACAGAAATCAGATACAGCTTGAATTTTCTAAAACATTAACAACTTGGTGACAGTAAATTGCCTCAGGTGGCTGCAGCCTCGCTTTATAAATAACCAAAGACATAACACTAACTCACATGGAGACTCTTCTGAATATTGATCATAAAGGATTTCAAACAGTTCTGTTCTGAGTTTGAGTCAAAGGTTTAGATTTTCCTTCGGCTTTGGTTATTTTCCTAACAAGCTGCCCACATGGTCACAGATATCATGGCTCATTCCTCCATTCACAGGAAGCCATTTGCAGCTATTCATTCTCATATATAGACATACAGTATATACATAGACGCCGTATTGGACACTTCAGCCTGCTGCAGCGATGCGCCATATTGGACCTGGCAAGACTGGCCTGTAACCCTATACAAGGGGAGCTGCCTTTTTTCTGAATAAAAAGCACTATAATGTCTACATTTCTCAACCGATTTCAACAAGTCGTTATTATATTAAAGGGTTTATGATCTACATGGAGTAGAAAAATAAAGTTTTGTCTCCAGTTACTTAGAATCTGGATAGTTAAGCTATAATCGCTGCTAGACGCTCAGGACACGAGTGTGTACAGTATAGGCTTACATGAACTGAATTACGTATGTGACAGAAAATAATTCATTCATCATAAGGAATTTTTAAAACTCACGTTTGTCAAGTATGGCTTTGGCTTATTTTCTTTGGTTAAGGTTAATACTGTACATGTAAGAGAGTTCTGGGAAAAGAAAAAAAAAATCGTAACGTTACCTTAATGTTACTCTGCGTGGATCATTAACCTTGAGTATAACACGATTCATTGAAATCAGTTGATAAATGTAGATGTTTTAGTGCTTTTTATCCAGAGAAACAGCAGCTACCCCGTTCACTTGTATTTGTTTATAGGCCAGTCTTGCCCTGTCCAATATGGCGCCCGCATTGACGTATGATCCAGGAGTCAATGCGGCATCTATGTATATATGTTCTCATAGAGCATGAATCTCTTACAAAGGTTACAATCCATCATATAATGAATATGGAGCCCTCATTTGGTTTAGTCAGAGTTCTCGTTTCTATCATTATTAAATTGTGTCTGAAACCTCTCATTGGACTCAGACCTGGATTGGATGAACAAGGCGGTGTCTAAACACATGAGTGTCTTTTATTCAGAAATCAGCAGGGACAACAATTAAATGTCAAGCTCCTATAACTCACCATATTTTTTATTTATTTTAAAAGGCAGTATAAAATATAATGACATGCTCTTGCATTTACAAACAATCTGGATTGATCGTTTGACTGATTTGTTTATTTGAGTGTCCTGCACCATTTGGTGTCCAGCCCATATGGGCTTACAAGACACTGGCCAACAACAGCCACATGACCAATCATCACATACAGTTGCACAAATTCAAAGAAAGAAAGAAAGAAAATGAGAAAATGTCAGAATATTAAATTTCCCTAACAAAAAGGGTCTTATCATGATACATACAGTGTTCTTTGTCTTAGTTTCCATGTATTTTCTATAAATCTCCTCATTAACCTTCCTGTTGTCCTTATTGCCCCAAAATAACATGGATGATTCCCTACTATGGTTTTTGCAAAAACAATTAATGACCACTACTTTCATTGAATTATGGGTGTTTTATTCTAATTTATAGCATCTGTGGTCTTCCTGGGTCATTTTTTGAGGACTGCAAGTGTCATTATGTGCTGCAAATAAAACATTTTTTAAAAATGGTTTCAAAACAATATCCTAACTAAACTTTTACATATACCCGTCTGTGATAATCCATCAACATTATGTTCCTTTGATAATTATAGTCAAAATAATTAATCATTTCTGCTTTTTTTTTATTTATTTTTTTTTAATTTTCATCACAAACAGAAAAAAAAAATTAAAAAAAGTAGCATCTACAGACAGACTCACAAACATACCAACCCCACATACAGAATATAAATAAATAAGTAAATAAATAAATAAAACAAATTTAATAATACTACTAATAAAAAAAGACATTTTAAAAAAAAGTCATTTAATTTCTGCTTTTTTAAAATAAAAATTAAGGTAGGATTTCACCAAAATGAGGTTTATTAACCTTAAATTTCCCAAAAAATGTAAAACTTGTGCTAATGAGTTGGAATGAAGTTGGTCAAAAAGGTGTAACACAGAATTGGGTGATGGTCAATTTTTTTCCCGGGAAGACAAAAGTTGCATCGTCGATGGGAAGACAAAAGAAGGGTTAAAGAGCCAACTCTATAATTATAATCTTCAGACAACCAAAATAGATTCAGGTTCCTCAATTGAATTTTTTCAATTGATGATTCCTCACGTTACTGTACATATAGGGTAATAGAACATAAAATCTGGAACTTGTACACCAAATGTAATAAGAAGTAAATAGGCCAAAACTGTCTAAATTATACTGTTTTATACTTTAGTCATGACACCTGACATGCAGGTGTGACCTCTAGTGACCACCTTGATATCAGAATTGTTATTTGGGTAAATGATACAGTATTTTATAGGAGGCCGGACTCACCTCTCTGCTGCAGCTACTTCTTTAATGAGACATTTGGATTCCTAAATTCTTGTTCAGTGCAGCCTTGAGGGGAAATGTAATGGTCACTTCAGTGAACAAAGTAAATCAGCTCAAATGAGTGCAAACGGAGGTGTTAGTCTACTGAGCTGAATTATAACTGCATTACATTAGTTTACATTCATTACACTTATAGGCCTTATTTATAGTGCTGTTGGGGTAACTTTAATAACATGTATTAATGGCATGTATTTTACATAAAGCAAATTACACATGAAAACCTTTAATTTTACATTTTAAAAAGTGTAAAAGCCAATAGAGGTCAGGATTATAGTCTGTCTTTGTGTTTAAAGCACATCTGGATTTTTAGTTTCTGTGTGGCCACGTTCCACTTTCCATCTCTCAGCACCAACATACTTACAGTGTTTCATTTAAATACAATTTATTCATAATATTGTCAAAAAAGTCCATGATGTGAAACAAATGGAAGAAATAATCCCAAAAAACTACCATCAGTTTTGCATTTGGTTGCGTGCAAAGCGAGTCTCTCCATTTAGATGTGTTATGTAATGGGCGGCTGTAATCTGTTATATAATAGCAGAGTAAGTGAAATGTGCTGTGCTTACATTGGTGGGTTCCAGGATTTGTTTTTCTCCCACAGCCCAGAATTGTTTGTTCTCTTTAACATCTGTAAAATAGTAAAAAAAAAAAAAAATTAAAGTTAAAATAAAACACTGCTTACATAATGTAAAATTAACCCTTTTCAGTCTGGCTGAGGTCACAGTGGTTGTACTTTATTTTTATACAATTCTCACAATGCTGTTGTAAATAAAGGTAAAAAACGCCCTGTTAAAAGTCCCTATAGGAAGGGATCACATGAGGACATTTGAGGCAAGGAGGATAAACCTATATAAGCTGCCTTCCTCCTTTTGTTCATTCTTTTTGACCGCCAACATGATGTCTACGTCCTGTAAGTTAATTTACTTCTCTATTGCGTGATTTACCTGTTTATTGCACAATATCTGTTGATGATAATAAGTTTGTTTCTCTCATTGCAGAGCATAAACCACACGGACCCATACAGGGACCAAAGCAAAGAAACGATAAGAAATATGTTTCTGAAATAAACTGCTCTGCATGAACAGAACCTGCTGCTCACAGCTTCTCATTTGGTTGCTCATATCATTAAGTTCAGTCCAGTACATTCTCCTTAAGATGTCACAGAAATTAATTGGGAGAAAAAAATGTTTGTCAGAAAAGAAATTAAATATATATTTAGTTCATCCAGTGTTCTGTGCACTAGACCATCACCTTAATCTTTCACAAAGGCTTCTCTTGTTGGCCACGTGTGAAGGAAAGTATTTCAGTGGCTTAAAAAAAACACAATATGACCTGGTTGACCCAATATAGTTAGAGAATGTGGTTTGGCTTAAGAATTAAGAAAAAACAGAATGTATTTGCAGCTGTGTATCGAATGACTGAAGCGTGTTGTCAGAAAACCTCAGATGAATATTTCCTTTGTCAGGGTATATTTTTTTTTCTCCCTCAGTCCACAACTCATCTGGGATTGTGTACTTTTCTTCTCAACTTGCGGTACGAACACAGTGACATTCAGAACCACACATATGGGACACTGCAGGGGTAATATGGAATGATTCAATAACACACAATGTGTAATTTATTGTGATGGCCACACAGATTTTTAATTTTTTTTTTACAATAATTTGTACTGCTATAGTCAAACACAAACTGAACATGGGAAATGCTGCTGCACTCTGTGTTCCAGAGATTGTTTCCCAGTTGAGAAAAAATGCGACTGTTGGTATAACTGATGGATTTTAGGGATAAACGATCATAAATTCAACTCTGATGAAGGGCTCCGACTAATGGCTACTCTCATGGTCCCATATTTTTTTAGATCAACCTTTAGCTCAATAAAATGTGAAAATAGGGAAAAATGCCCAATGTCAAGTATTAAGATTGCTTGGTTTGTCAGACCAGCAAAAACCCAGATATTCAGTGTGCTAAGATCACTAAGAAAATCAAAATTAACTGATTATCAAAATTGTTGTTGATCGACTAATTGATTAATCAGCTATATTCTGATACGTAAGTTGAATATCTGTCTTGTATACTGTTAATCAGCATGAGAGGTTAAACTTTTAGTTAAACGTATATGAAAAAGTTGTGGTTCATTAGAATCACTTTGTATGAATTACTCTAAATATATGTGAGGCCCCTCATTAAACAGTTGAACAAACTGATGCTTTTTCTGTATTACAGTATGTTGAGTAATTTGCAAGATGAAGTGAGCTGAATAGAGTCATGGTTTTGAGTATTATACAAGAGGGGGGGAAAAAAAGGCCCCTGCAATCCTGCAGATGGTCTGTCAGCTCCGTTCAAGCAACCAAATACAAACCTGTGCTTCTCTTTTACCTGCATGTTGCTCTGATAATGAAATTTCCACTTCATCAAGATAAAAGTTTATGAATAAATAGTTCTTTTCAGAGTTGGTGAGGAGAAGTCATTTCATCCTCATCAGATTGAATCACATTCTGTCATAAATGGTTTGAACTGCCGGTGTGCTCGCTGTTCCTCTCTGCTGAGGATATTTTTGGCTCTCCGATGTGGCAAACACAGAGATGCACAGAGAAAGAGAGAGAGAGTGATGGCTGTCAGAGGGAGAGAGAGAGGCTCACACAACTCCCCCGGCAGGCAGTGTGTGAGATCTGGGGCCCCGGGGCCCTTTGGATGGCTCACACTGAATGGCTGCCCTGGCGAGGTGACCAGGCTCATTGAGAACAGGTTACGAGGGGAAGGGAATGCTTTTGCTCTGCGTTTGGCCCCCTGACCCACTGTCCAACGTCTGCCTTGGCAGCTTTGAAACCCAACATATTTATTTGCAGCGCTCTGAAGGGAGAGGGCGGAGCGGCTGTCAGAATAAAGTCATCGTCCTGCTGACAGCTTCATCTGCCGTTGAAGGGCAGCTATGACAGGCGCACAATGTCGCTGCGTCGGCCAGCCCTGGGCGAAGGACTGTCATCGGTGGACATGCTGGGAATCTTGCAACTATGCCCCCTCCCTCCCCTCTCCCAAGATCCCTTGATACGCCAGAATTATTTCTCTGGCCCTGTTAGAAATGTTTTTCATCTCCATGTACAAGATGTCAACTGCGGGTAACATGTGGGAACTCTCCATTAGTTAGATGTAGGGAGTCCATGCTTTTGTTGGTTTTATCATTATGAAGGAGAGAAAAGATCAAACCGAAATGTATGTGTAAGCCATGCCTAAATACATGTAAATAGTTATATATCTATTGCAGATCAACCAATGTTCCCTCTATGCTGATATTTGTTTTGTGAGCTGTGTCTGATAATTCAATACCAATTAGAGTAAATCAATCCGTCACACTGACCAAATAACATCTTGACCTATAAGTTGAAATGAGCTGGTTTCTAAATGTTAGTTGGCTGCACACTGAGGAACCTCGGCCAAAAAGTCACACAAAGATACAAACAATAACAATATAATGTGAGCTTTAAGTTGAAAATCTGCATTACTTTTTTTTTTTAATGTGCAACCCATCTTTCTTTAATTACATTATTTTTTTAAAATTTTGGTGGCTAATTAGATGCACATTGCCTTGAAGTTTAGTAATTGATGTCGCTGAGAAACAAAAATTCCAGACTGGATTGTTGCTTGTCCAAACTGGCTAAGCAACTGCATAGAAAGACTAAGATGTATAAACGGAGATATAAACTGAGAGCAAAGCGACCTCCGTGTACAGGCCCTGTACAGGTAATTGCCTTAGCGATGCTTCGGGAGGCGAAGCAGCGGTGCTGCGACCAGCTGGCGCCATGCTAATATGCACGGGGCTCCGAGCATCCTTTCCTATCAATAAGTCATTATCTGAGCCGCGCCACTGATGGGCATCCTACAGGCCTCTCTGCAGCTCAGACAAAGAGGACGGAGGGAATGCTGGAATGCTGCCCATGTATGGGGTGTTAATCATGCCACATTGACGCACGAACGCTGAATTTAGGGCCCCTCGGTCACCTTTACAGGTTCAGTTTGATTTACTCACTAAGCGATCTAAACACTGTCGCTGTGATGATAAAAATGCTGACGCATTCATCTGAGGTGATTCTGAATAGTGCACTCACAGAAATAAGCTCATTATACGTATAAGCATATTTCGCTGAACCTTTTTGCCCCAGATTTTGCCTCTGCGACGGCCCTATCTGGTGGAGGTTGTTGGGGTCGTATGCAGACACTACTCAGGGCTGATAAAAGTACTTATCTCCTTAGTTATTATTCTTGATCTATAATTAATATTCTGCTAAAAAATACGCTTAACAATTGAACATCAAAGGTAATGCAGTGAAGGACAAGGCTCTGTGTTGTAAAGATAACAAATACAACATTATGTATCATAAAGTATCAGGTGTAGCAAATTAAATAGCATTTCAAATATTTTTCGAATACTACTATTTTTATGGAAAGCATAGCAACTAATGTCATCATAATTTGTTATTTACTAGATTGATATAAATGCATATAAATGCATGATAAAGCATTTGACGTTATTCATTTAGTTATTATTTTGGTTGTAGAAGTTAATTATTTCTCTTCCCACTTCTGAAACCAAATCTATGCCCTTGATCCAGGAAGTCCAGTTTGTGCAATACATGCATGACTTTGAAGGGTTATCAGACACCAAAACACTTCACAGTAGTTAACAATACTATGAGGCAGGATTTTACAACTCTGGGAAGTTACCTTTTGTTTTATCCTCCATCTCTACGACCACCAGATAAAGAGTAAAATTACCCCGTTCAAGTTACAACGTTATCTAGCATGAATAGGGCTTGCACGTGTTTGATTGGCCAGTGCAGCGTGTTGGCGGATGACACTGCATTGCTTTAAAACTAGAATTAAGCCAGGGTGATTTTCTTTGCAGGACAACCCTGTGTGTTGTTGACAGTGTCCTCTGTGTCGCGGTGCCAGTTCAGTAGTGTCACTGAAATAAATAAGAAACTCTTCGACAGACACAGTCTGGCCTAAGGGAGGAAGAACGTATAGATGAATGTTGCAGCACACTGCATCCTACAGGGGCATAGAGAAAGTGACTTTTTGATGGTTTTTGGATCTATTCCTTAAATACTCGTCCTTAATGGCGTAAATGTTGATTTTGAATTAATCCCTTTCTCTGACTTTGTGTAGAGTTTATTGTCTATAAGTGCATAGATACCTTTAGGCATCCTCCTCCTACCTCTGTCCTTAACCTTTTTCTTTGTATTTCTATAACAGAATTGTTTTCTCCATTTCTATACTAAGCTGTTTATTCCATACAAAAATGTTTTTTCTGAAATATTTCTAAACATGTTATTTCTAATATGTTCATTCTAAATCTACTTAGGAGATATTACGTCCATAATATAATAAGAGTTCTCCTCTTTTGGAAACCAGCCGGAGCCAGGGGTGCTTTGGTTATTCCTTAAAATAGTATCTGCTATGTCTCTCCTAATATTAATTTTCTTTATGAGGCGGTATTATTGACACTTTTTATTTTTATATGGACACTATTTTGATAAATTGTATAACGTAACCCTTTATCTAATGTATTGTATTGTATCTTATGTTTAGCTGTTTTTCAATATTTGCATGGAGATGTTCTTGGATACACTGCACAAACTAAGCTTTTGATCAAACTGCTTTTCTAATGTGGCTTTTAAATGACATATGAATCAGGTAGCTACTTACTCCTCATAGATTAAATGTAAATATACATGATAAAGTACACCTGTGTGCTATCCCTTATTTAATGTCTGTGGAACTGTTTTGTCTCTCACTACCCTGATGAAGACTGTCATGTCGAAACGTTGGCAAATTATTAATCATTTTTTGCATCGTGGCAACGAGTGTGTGACTATCTTTCTTCACACCTGCACTCAACATGCTCTTAAAATTGCTGGAAAATAAAAAAAAACTGAGAGAAAGACAAGAGTCAACAGTGTCCAACTTCTCCTTCTTAGTGTCATTAATCGCCCCCCATATTCCCCCTCAATATCACCACTAAATCTCTTAGCACCATCAGCTCAGATTACCGTGAACAATAACAGAAGAAAGCTTGTTAATGGTGAACATAATTGTCCCAGACAAAAGGCCAAACACCGCAAATCACACTTTACAGCAGGAGCGAGCAGAAGGCGACGTCTGGGCTGCAGCCAGTGAGGAGGGAGAGATATTTCACTGCAGATATCCATCTAGCGCCTGAATCACATTTCATTACTGGGTCACCCATTAAACAGAAAGACGGACTCCAAAAGCTCCACTTTAACAGCCTTTTACACAACATGACGTTGTCGCTGTTGGTAGATTTAATGTTTGGGTGCACATGACATGAGCAACATAGTGACTATGTGTGTGTGTGGGTGTGTATTAGGAGAACATTAATGCAGCAGTGGTTAGAAATGGAGCAAATATTATGTTATTTTTATAAAACGGTCACTATATCCTGACAGTAGTGCATGAGACAGGTAATCTCAGTGCCAGTGTCCTCCTGTGCGCCTAACGGCATCTGCAAGATTTCACAGAACGGAGGAAAACAACCAATCAGAGCCGAGCTAGAGCCTGCCATCTCTGAGCAGCTGTCAATCACTCGCGAAGTCCGATCAAACGGTCAAACTAGGCAGCGCTGATCAAATATGAATCAATATTCTGTTATTGTAATGCCTATTTCTCACCTCAAATGTTTTCAGAAACATCTTGTAGTGTACTGTTTAGCTTAAGTTTGTGACCCGACAGCCATGTTGAGATCAGTTGAGGAAAAAGCATCGCCCACCGGCGGCAAACTTTTTCATTTTAAACGGTACACTACAGGATGTTTCTAAAAACATTTGATGCAAAAAATAGGCATTACAGTAACAGAATATTGATTCATATTTGATCAGTTTGACCGTTTGATCGCAGTTTGTAAGAGATTGACAGCTGCCTTTGTTGAATGAACAGCCAATAGGAACGCTCTCTCTCTGAAGTGACCTGTGATTGGCCAAAGTCTCCGATCACGGGCTAGATTTTAAAGCCTGAAAACAGAGCCATGAGGAGGTGCAGAAGTCTAGTTTTCTCTCAGAACACTTGAATTACAATATGCTAAAAGGTTATTATGGAATTTCTGCCCAATGACGCCAAAAACATTCTGCCTACTGCTGCTTTAAGATAGTGTATATAAGCATGTGCAGTATATAAAAACCTAATGAAATATATTCAAATTTAAGATATAGATGACAAGCAAAGCAAAGGTCAGAAAGGCTGTGTACAAGAATGGTTTTCACTTATTTTGAGGGATCTCCTGTGGCGTCCCTACTGGTGTGTGTACTAGTGTTTTTCATTAGGTACATTACATTCGGCACCACAACAAATAACTCCAGCCTGTGGAGATGTTAAATGAGGTAGACAAGGCTTAAATCCTCCACTGCGTTGATAACTGGCTCACCACTCTCTCTCTTTTTCTAACACACTGCTGTGAGGAGGAGGGTTAACTATCAGCCATAATGTGTAACTGAAGATCAGCTTCCCCCTCCGGCTTCACTCCACACACCCCCGCACCCCTCCTGCTGCACCGTCCACCCCCATCCCTCCCCTGCCAGCATCCCCTGATGCTGTTGTTGGGGTGGTCTCCACTTCTGCTGTCACCAAGCCGCCGGTCTTTCAGCCATCCCGCTCCCCTCCCTGCTTTTTTTTTTACCGCCACTCTCTTAGGCGTCACAAGATTACTGAAGCAGTGCTGACATCTCTATCAGCCTGACCTAACACTCTGCCCTTTCCCTCCCTCCCTCCCTCCCTCCCTCCGTCTCCTCTCCTCTCCTCCTCCTCCTGCACTGCAGGATCCATCACACTCTGGCCTCTCGCTCCTACACATAAAAAATTAAATTAAAGGGGAAAGAAAAATACAAGTTTTTCTTCTCCAGCAGGCAGCACATGAAATAAATACTTTACTGCCTCCAGCCCTAGACGGTAGTTTAGACAAGACTGCTCTAAGTTTCTCTTTCTCAACTCAGAGAAACATTTCCAGCAGGTATTTCCAGGACATCCCAGATGGCTAACGTGTTATCTACTATGTAGCTATGGTGTGTTTAAACCTAAACAGGCACCTTTAACTCATGCTCATTCACATTCATCCATTTCTTTTACTGTCAGTTGAACAGTAGAAATGAAAATATCCTTTTGTTTAGGGATGCACCGGTCTGACTTTTTCAGTCCCGATAACGATATCTGAGCTTTTTTTAGTATCTGCCGATAACGAGTACCGATCCGATACCAGTGTTTAATTAATTAGTTGTATGCTTCACTGTGTTTAAGTGACTGGGATCATTCTTTTATGTGTAAGGCAACACCAGGCTTGACTTAAACATTGCTTTCCTAACTTTGTCAAAAAAAAAATGCAACAAATGAATAGTTTTGCAAGTTGCATGAAACGTTTAATATACGAAGAAATACGCACAGCTTGTATTCAGAAATTGTGTGTTTGAAACAAGCCGTCAGGATTTCTGTCCGTTTGTGATGTCACAAATATACAATATTTAGACCATTACACGGTTTTAAGCATAAACATTCTTAATGTGTCCCAGTTAATTTCCGGTTGCAGTGACATGACATCATGACAATGACATCAACTGACAGGAAGTAAACATGGACCCAAACTGTTGTCTAGCAACGCAATTCTGTTGCAATTCTGTTGCAATTCTGTTGCAATGAGCTAAAACGGGGCGTTTCAGACAGAGGATAAATACAGGCATATTCAGGCAGACAGTATAGGGAAAATAAAGTTGTTGTTTTTTGTTGTTTTTTTTTACATTACAGCATGTAAACATGTTCTAGTAGAAACACAAAATACAAGTATGAACCTGACAATGATATGGGACCTTTAATGTGGCAAGCTGTCAAGGTCCTCCTAATTCCTAATAAGGATCAATATCATTAACAAACTTCAATTTTCTAATATAAGCTATATTTTTTAATATAACCTATCATTCCTTTGCCTTTGTCAGCTTCTCTTTACATTTGTCTTTCACACAGTGCTTGAAGTGGAAAGAAAATAAGTGCCACAACTCCTTTTAACAACATGTTTGCGTGTGTATCGGCCAGTATCACTAATCTCTTGCGATTTATTCCTATTTATCCATAGGTTTATATACGTGGTGGTGAGGTGTTAAAACCTGGCCTGCTTAATTTTTTTATCAGAGAAAGAGCATCTTTGCTTTCACATTCTATCTTTGCGGTCATGATGCAATGTCAAGAGCTCTTGTTCCTGATTGGCTGAGGGGGACCGGAAGTAAACGATATCAACACCATGTATGGGTTGATCTGATGCGAGGATGTGTGAGAGCGGTTCGTTAGTTAGCTCTCTCGGTGTGAAAAACGGAGATAATCTTTAGATATTTAATACGTATTTTTTCTGTTAACGCGTTTGGGAACGATTATTTAAGCGGTGAAACACAGTGAGTTGCTGTTGCTGAGTTTTCGGTGAAGCTAACTGCCAAGCTAGCGTCTGTGTGGACGTTGGACTTCATTAGCTTGGATGCTAACAGCTAAGCTAGCGTCTGTGGGCTTCATTAGCTTTGTTGCTAACGGCAACGCTACAGCCGAGCTACCGCACGTGGGCGTTGAACTTCAGTGCTAACCTTCAGCTAGGAGCCTAGAGAGCAAACCAAAGGACTACATGAAACCAAACCAGATAGCTCATTAGGTGACCAGGTAAAAGCCCAGCTGCTCCTCTGGCCACGAGGGAGGAGAGACTTTCCACATATTGTCAGTTATGTTGTGAAAGAAAGTGATATAGTATGTCATAAAAGAGTCATAGTATAACATGCAAAAAAAGTCATAATATAGTATATCTGAAAAAATCAATTAATATGTCAAGAGTCATAAAATAGCCATAGTATGTCTTAAAAAAAAAAGTCATAGTATAGTTTGTCTAAAAAGTCATAGTAAAGTATGTCATAAAAAGCTCATAATCTGGTATTTATTAAAAACAGCATGGTATGTCACAAAGTCATAAAAACAAAAAATGACAAAAAAAGTCATAATACAGTATGTTGAAAAAAGTCAGTATGTCAAAAAAAGTAAATTACTGTATGTCAAGTCATATTAAAGAAAACAATTTTAACTCATGAACTCATAAAAAAAGCCATAGTATGTCTCAAAAAAGTCATGAGATTGCCATAGTATGTCTTAAAAAGTCATAGTCTAGTATGTCAAAAAATACTCATCTGGTATGTATTAAAATCAGCATGGTATGTCACAAAGTCATAAAAAAGTCATAGTATGTAAAAAAAAAAAGTCATAATACAGTATGTCAGACAAAGTCAGTATGTCAAAAAGTCAATTACTGTACGTCAAGTCATAAGTCATATTAAAGGAAACAATTTTTAAAAAACTCATAAAAAAAAGCCATAGTATGTCTCAAAAGAGTCATGAGATTGCCATAGTATATCTAAAAAGTCATTGTATAGTATGTGTGAAAAAATCAATTAACATGCCAAGAGTCATAAAATAGCTATGGTATGTCTTAAAAAAGTCATAGTATAGTATGTCTAAAAAAGTCATTGTAAAGTGTGTCAAAAAAACCTCATCTGGTATGTATTAAAAACAGCATGGTATGTCACAGTCATAAAAAAGTCATAGTATGTAAAAAAGTCATAATACAATATGTCGAAAAAAGTCAGAATGTCAAATTGACCAAGTAGACGAATTTCTATGAGAGAAACCATTAACAGCAGGTCAACTTGGCAGCAATATGGAAAAAAAAGGTCATAGTATAGTATGTCGAAAAATTTGTATGGAAAAAAAAGTCATGGTATAGTATGTCGAATAAATTCATAGAGAAACGTCATAGTATAGTTTGACAAAAAATGTTATGGAAAAAAGGTCATAGTATAGTATGTCAAAAATTTTCAAGGAAAAAAAGTGTCTAAAAAAGTCATAGTATAGTATTTCAAAAATTTCATAAAAAAATCAGTTTAGTATGTGGAAAAATTTCATGAAACAAAGTCATAGATTAGTATGTCAAAAAATGTCATGAAAAAAGTCATAGTATAGTATGTCGAAAATTGATGGAAGAAAAAGTCAGTATAGTTTGTCAAATGTTCATGGAAAAAAGTCATAGTATAGTATGTAAAAAAAAATCATTGTAAAACAGTATAGTATGTCGAAATTTTTATGGAAAACAAGTCAGTATAGTATGTCAAAAATTTTCATTGTAAAACATAGTATAGTATTTCGAAATTTATGGAAAAAAAAGTCAGTATAGTATGTCGAAAATTTTCATGAAAAATGTCACAGTATAGCATGTTGAAAGTTTTATTGATAAAGGTCATAGTATAGTACGTTGAAAAAAAAAATACTATAGTATGTCCAAAAAATGCATTACATAGTATGTCGAAAATATTCATGAAAAAAAATCATAGTATAGTATATCGAAAATTGTCATGAAAAAAAGTCAAAGTATAGTATATCGAAAATATTCATGAAAAATGTCATAGTATAGCATGTCGAAAGTTTTATTGATAAAAGTCATAGTATAGTACGTTGAGAAAAAAAATACTATAGTATGTCCAAAAAATGCATTGCATAGTATGTCGAAAATATTCATGAAAAAAAATGTCATAGTATAGTATGTCGAAAATTGTCATGAAAAAAAGTCAAAGTATGGTATATCAAAAATATTCATGAAAAAGTCATAGTATAACATGTCGAAAAATTTTATGAAAAAAACTCATTGTATAGTATGTCAAAAAATGTCCTGAAAAAAACTCAAGTATAGTATGTCAGAAAAAAAGTCAGTATAGTATGTTGAAAAAAAAAAAGTATAATATGTCGAAAAAAGTCACAGTATAGTATTTGTAAAATGTCATGAAATAGCCATAGTATGTTGAAAAAGTAATAGTATAGTATGTCGAAAAAAAAAGTGATTTTACAGTATGTCAAGTCATAAAGAAGCCATATTATTTCTAAAAATGTCATAAAATAGCGATTGTATGTCTGAAAAAGTCATAGTATATCGGAAAAAAAGCCATAGTATAGTATGTCGAAAAAATTCATTAAAACGTTGTAGTATAGTATGTCAAGTCACATTATGGTTTGTTAAATATTTAAAATAGTCATAGTGTTGGATGTTGGAAAGAAGTAATAATATAGTCTGTCGTAAAAGGTAATTAGTATACGTCGAAAAAAAGTCATAAAAAAACTGTTATGTCAAAATCATAGCATAGAATTCCAAAAAAGTCATAGTACAGTATGTCGAAAAAAAGTCATTAAAAAGTATAGAATGGTGTAAAAAATGAAAGTGTAGTATTTCATAACAGATTTTCCAAATAATCCTAACATTTTACTCTCCCTGTACACCCATCAATCACATGCTGGCTTCTTAAATTGGTACTTAACCAGGAAAACTTTTAGAAGCTCTTCTGTAGTAGAAATAGTAGTAGTAGGCACACGTGTACTGTATGTGAACGTAATGCAAATTCTTGTTTCATCCTTGCCTTCTTTTCTCCCCAGATGAATGCAGAGTTATGGACCAAAATTGAAGACGATGGAATTGAATCAAATTTGTGAATTCATTCATCAGGCTCGACAATGCTCATCTTCCAATTTAATTTTTACTTTGAAGCTCTCTGATTGGTTGATTATTACAGAATTTTCTCTATGGGACTTGTAGTTTTTTAAACACAAATATCTGACATCCTGTAATGAAGATTTAACTCAGAGTTTTATGTTCATTCAAGTGTTGAAAATATACTGTCGCCTGATGTTAAAATCTATAAACGTATCTTTTTCAACTGAACTGATAAGTGAAACTTGAAATATTTTTCTTTGTCGAGTGCACTGGATCCTTTCATTTCATGCTGTAACACTCTTGTTGTGATGAAGTTATAAAACTCAATTGGATATCTGTATTATGGATAGTATGTACTGTATGTAT
>CAKAOI010049486.1:0-15100 GCA_916701655.1 Sebastiscus albofasciatus
TTTTTTTTGGGACATTTTTCAGACTTTTTATTGAACATTTTCGGAATTTTTTTTTACAAAAACCCTCACACATTCACACATCTGGAGGTCAGAGGTCAGGGACCCCTTTGAAAATGGCCATGCCAGTTTTTCCTCACCAAAATTTAGCGTAAGTTTGGAGCATTATTTAGCCTCCTTCTTGACAAGCTAGTATGACATGGTTGGTACTAATGGATTCTTTAGGTTTTGTAGTTTCATATGATGCCAGTATCTTCACTCTTTTAAAACTGAGCCCGCTACAACCTAAAAATCACAAGTTGCGTTAATGTGTTATTATCCCGTTAACAGCTCTAGAAGCAACACGGACAAACTGGAAGCTGTTGAAAGTTTTATGAAACCATATAAACTCTGTGTGTGTGTGTGTGTGTGTGTGTGTGTGTGTGTGTGTGTGTGCGCAGTGGGAGAGCCCATCAACCACGAGGCCTGGCACTGGTTCCACAGTGTGGTTGGAGACGGACGCTGTCCTCTAGTAGACACCTGGTGGCAGACAGGTGAGACACAACGAGTAATCATCAGCTCAGTACATAAAGTAGCTGAGACCTCAACTGTATGCAAATGAAGAGCGGGCGACATGACGCCCTGTCTCTTGAAACGCGCCGCCATGCTACCAGAATGCATTGCGCGGCTGCTTACATAGACAATGAATGGGAAGGACGGAGGCTGTGGACACGTACCGTCAGATGTGGTTTCCTCTTTAAGTCCGCCTGATTCTCTCTTTACCGAAGCTTTAACCCTAATTTCAACGATTAGCAGCAGAACATCTGCAGCTCTGCAGAAAATGAATTAAGATCAAATCCTCAACACACTTAGACCCCCAACGCCAACCCAACATCAACCCAACGCCAACCCCCCAGGACAAGACCGTCGAGGATCACTGACAGAGAGTGTGTGTGTGTGTGTGACCTAATTCCTCGACAATCACCACCCAGTGAGTGTGTGTGTTGTTTTTAAATCAGACTTTAGACTCTCTGCCAGCTGCTTCTTTCTCTTAAAAGGAGAAAAATCCCCAATAAATTAAGAAATTAAAGGAAATTAAAGCTGCATGTAGAAGCAACATCTGAGGCCCTCTAGTGGCAGCCTGAGGTAGCCGCTGCATATAGAATTAATGTTAAATATTTACTTTATGTATTTGATTAGAAATAAATATTCATACATATCACAAAGATTAACAAACATTAAAGTAGTCCCCTTCAGACTGTGGCTGCCTCTAGTAATATCAGTTTTAATATCAACAGTAAATCTTCCATGACGTGACCTCAGCGTTACAAACACGCCTTCCTGCTGCAGGCGCGTCAGTCTGCAGGTGCGTTAACGCCTGGTTTAATATTTATCATAAAATATTTGATGAACAAACTCAGCTGCACTTGAACGCCACATCACAGAAAAACACCCTCCTCCTCTGTGGAGTAAATTCTTTCCTCTTCCTCCCCGTATAGAGACCGGTGGCGTCTGTATCGCCCCTCGTCCTGCAGAGGAAGGAGCCGCCATCGTCCCAGCGATGGCCATGAGGCCGTTCTTCGGTATCCAGCCTGATCTCATGGGAGAGGAGGTGAAAACAGAGCTGCACCAACACAAAACAACACTTAAATACTCTGAACAAGGAAAGCTGTTCAGTCTTTGGCTGGTTTGTTGAAACCAACTGTGAGCTCGTAGCCAGAGAACCGGATGTTCAAACGTCTGATTAGGACTTCACCAGTAACATCATACTTAGTTAGTAAAGTATATGTATAGTCACACCCTGGTCCCAGTCCTGTGCTGTCCTCTAGACTGGTCCTAGCTAAGAATAAAACCACAGATTGTTGTTTTTACACATCAGTTTTTGTTCAGATTCAACAAAAAGATATATAACGTGTTAATCAGAGAGCTTTAGAGGAGCTGGTAAGATGTTTCTGTTTCCTCTGCACAGAGCCAGGCTAGCAGTTTCCCCCTGTTTCCAGTCTTTATGCTAAGCTAAGCTAACCAGCTGCTGGTTGTAGCTTTATATAACGACATCCTAAAAAGGTATAACTTTACCTTTAAGTTTGGTCGTTTTGCATCTCTATGTTGTTGTTTTGTGTTTCTTTGAGGTCGTTTTGTGTCTCTTTTTTGTCATTTTGAGTCTCTTTGTGGTAGTTTTGCATCTCTTTGTGGTCTTTTGTGTCTCTTTATGTCTCTGTGGTTGTTTTGAGTCTCTTTGCGTCACTTTGTTGTCGTTTTGCATCTCTTAATTGTTGCTTTGAGTCTCTTTGTGTCTCTTTATGTCTCTGTGGTTGTTTTGAGTCTCTTTGCGTCACTTTATTGTCGTTTTGCATCTCTTAGTTGTTGCTTTGAGTCTCTTTGTGTTAGTTTTGCGTATTTTTGTGGTCATTTTGCATCTCTTTGTGGTTGTTTTGAGTCTCTTTGAGTCTCTGTAGTCGTTTTGAGTCTCTTTATGTCTCTTTGTGGTTGTTTCACATCTCTTTGTGGTCGTTTTGCGCATCTTTAGGTCTCTTTGTGGTCGTTTTTAGACTCTTTGTGGTTGTTCATTTTAGTCTTTAGATACACAGACAACTCTTCTGTCACTAAGATCAGTTCATTGTTGTTTTCACTCTGCACATGAGATTTTTAAAGAAAAATATTTGGACACATGACATGAAAATAACAAAAGAAAAGTGTTGAAGTAAGAGGAGAAAATATTGAGTTTCTGTTGATGAAAGTGTGTTTTAAAGACTGATTTGAGAGGTTTCCAGTTAGCCCTCCTCCAATCAGCTTCAGATCTGATCCCCCATCAATCCTTGCGTCTCGTTAACCCCACTTGACCTTTAGATGTAAGAGGTCAAAAAAGCCTAAGAGTGACACCCTCTCTTTCTTTCTCTCAGTTTAATCTTTCTATTAAAACAGGACCAGCAGCATCTGTTTGCTTTGATTAACAGACTTTCAGGATGATCACCGCGCCCCCAAATTAATTATTCGCTAGTTTCCCCATTTCCCTCCTTCTATTAAAGGACTGTAATCTGCGGGCGCTCGAGGGTTTCTCATCATCGCTGGTTACTGAGTGTAGATTAGATTAGATTAGGCCTCCTTCAGTTTCACACTTCATCCTCAGAGGAGGTCGAGGTCACTTCACTTTCACTCCAATCCTCTCCGAGTTAACACAAACGGCGGCCGTCATGTGTTTCATCGACAGTTTAACGCTGGCCTCATTCTCAGCGTGGAAATCTACCAACAGACCGACCAGATAGACGGTTGATCTGGTTCTACTGAAACAAATGACCCTGAAATGTTTTATGAGAGGTGATTTAATGGTTTATTCAGTGGTTGAAGCAGTATTCACAGTCAAAGTAGAAATACTACAATATAAAAATATTATTATTATTATTAACATCAAAGTGTACCTACGTATGAAAATCGCACATTTTTTATATGTTCATGTTTTTAAATGTACCTTAAAGGGAGATTTGTCAAGTATTTAATACTCTTATCAACATGGGAGTGGGCAAATATGCTGCTTTATGTAAATATATGTATATATTTATTTTTGGAAATCAATTAACAACACAAAACAATGACAGATATTGATCCAGAAACCCTCACAGGTAATGCATTTAGCATAAAACAATATGCTCAAATCATAACATGGCAAACTGCAGCCCAACAGACAACGACAGCTGTCAGTGTGTCAGTGTGCTGACTTGCCTATGACTTGCCCCAAACTGCATGTGATTATCATAAAGTGGGCATGTCTGTAAAGGGGAGACTCGTGGATACCCATAGAACCCATTTACATTCACACATCTGGAGGTCAGAGGTCAAGGGACCTCTTTGAAAATGGACATGACAGTTTTTCCTCGCCAAAATTTAGCGTAACTTTGGAGCGTTATTTAGCCTCCTTCCTGACAAGCTAGTATGACATGGTTGATACCGATGGATTCCTGGTTTCATATGATACCAGTATCTTCACTCTAGTTTTAAAACTGAGCCTGCTACAACCTAAAAGTCACAAGGGAAATTTTGCAACTTTTTTAAATACTCAGAAAATTCCACAGAGTTTGGGTGGTGGCTGATCAGAGGTTGTGACTCATGTTGTATTTCTAAACTCTAACCGCTACAGTACTACCAGTACTACAGTATCTAGTTTCCAGCTGTGTGTATTTATCAGAGTATATGTCCATCGTCCTGTTGTCGTCAGGGTGAACCTCTGTCAGGTGGCGGCGTCAGTGGCGCTCTGTGTATCAGCCAGCCGTGGCCCGGGATGGCTCGCAGCATCTACGGAGACCACCAGAGATTCATCGACGCGTATTTCAAACCGTATCCTGGTCAGTTATTTATTTATTTATATTTATTTATATTCATAATCTCAGTCTGTGAGCTGATGTGTGTATATTTTTTATTCTGTCAGGTTATTATTTTACCGGTGACGGAGCGTACCGGTCAGAGGACGGTTACTACCAGATAACCGGTCGCATGGATGACGTCATCAACGTCAGCGGTCATCGACTCGGTACGGCGGAGATCGAGGATGCGCTGGTGAGACGCCACAAAACACAGGAGACATCTTATATAAATATAAATACACTCTGATTATAAGAATTGTAGATACATTATTTATCAAATAATCACCAAAAAACAAACAGAAAACGTCACTGATATTATATTATTATTATATTATATATTTATATATAATATATATTCTGTATATCAGAAATCAATAACAAAACATTACAGGATATAATAAATAAATAAATAAGGAAATGATTGATCATATATACAAATTCATTTAATTATATGAAAAACATTGAGGCCCTCTCAGGGTCATTTAAAGTCTGCACATAATGTTCTTAATTAATTAAAGTACAGTAATAAGTTTGTTGATCACATGACAGTGATGATTAGACAAGATGTTTATCATGAATAATGACTAATAATAAGAATAAGAATAAGAATAATAAAAAGAAGCACTAACAATAATAATAAGAATAATAAGAATAATAAGAAGAAGCACTAACAATAATAATAAGAATAACTAATAATAATAATGACAAATAGAAGAATAAATAATAATAGTAAAAAGAAGAACTAATAATAATAATAGCAATAATAATATATCTGTGATTTGTTTGGTTCTGCAGGATGAACATCCAGCTGTTCCAGAAACAGCTGTTATTGGATTCCCTCATGACATCAAAGGAGAAGGTGAGACTCTCATGATCCTCTGCTGCTGTTTCTATGTAAACATGTCAGCTGCTGGTCAGGTGTTCAGGCATGGGATCAGCACGAATACAAAATAAAACTTTATTGCTCTGTGGCACTTCCAAAATAAAGGTACGGAGATGAGCGGTGGAGTAGAAACTAAAGAAAAGAAAGAAGATAATTCAATGAAATTAGTTTATTTATAGAGCACATTTTAAAAACTAAAGAGAGTCAATAAAACACAGACATAAATAAGATAATATAATTAATATACACAGAATATCTTGATAAAATCACAAGACAACAGTGTTGAACAAACAACTAAATAAAATAAAAACGTTTTAAAGAGTCTAATCGTCAGTGGTAAACCGTTCCTCAAGACACTGATTAAACATTAAACATCTGTCTGCAGCTGTCTGTCTGCTGTATCACTGTGTCGCTTGTTATTGTGCAGTAAAAATCAGATGAGCTCAAGTTAAACATGAAGTTTGATGAGTGGCGCTCTGCTGCCTCCTGCTGGTCTGATAGTAAACCTGCTGATAAATATACAGCTCAGAACATATAGAGGATGGAAGAACACAAACATGGAGTGCAAAAATATAAAAATATAAAAATACAAGTAGTGTATGTAAATTTAAACAAGAGATAAACGGTCCAATAACCAGCAATAATAGCAGTTTAATGTTAATAATAAGGAGCCAATCACAGAGCAGAATATTCATTTATTCATTTATGTATCTAGAGAGTTATCTATGAAGCTTTCTAAATCTCAGTGACGAGGAGAAGATCTTTGTTTTACAGCATTTTGTAGTTCTTTCTGTCTTTGAATGACGAACGTAATCTTTAGTTTATTGCTTCAGCTGGTTGATGTAGTGAAGTTAGCGGTGTTTAAAACGTGTGTTTCTTTGTGTGTCCTCAGTACCGTTTGCCTTCGTGGTTTTGAAGGAGGACTGTGGTGACGAAGTTCCCGTCGTCCTCAAGCAGCTCAGAGAACTCGTCTCCACAAAGATCGCCAGATACGCCGTCCCGGAGCACTTTCTGGTGAGGCACACCTGGAACGCCTGGATTAACATCAGTCCAGGTGTTTTTTAACTTGATATGAAGACACCTGTCAGCCAATCAGGAGTCAGTATTTCCTGTTGTCCCTCAGGTGGTGAAGCGGCTGCCGAAGACTCGCTCCGGGAAGATCATGAGGCGGATCCTCAGGAAGGTTGCCACGGAGATGACGGGTGACCTCGGCGACGTGTCGACTCTGGACGACCCGTCCGTCGTCAAGGAGATCATCGAGGCCCACGAGAAGTACAGGAAGCAAAAACAATAAAGGTATACGTCATTTATTTCAGAATGATATTGTTTGTGTGCCTTATGTTGTCGATTACTGGAACAACCTTGTAAAAGACCTCAAGTGGAAGAACATCTGGACTCTACCCTATAAGTATTTTTTGACAATCAAAATAAGAGAAGTATCCTTTCAGTATCCAGCAAGTCATTATCTTGTTAAATTTAAACAGGACATCAATGTAAACTGTTCATTCTGCGATGTACTCCCAGAAACTCTTCTTCATTTCTTCTGGCACTGTGACCATAGCAACAGGCTGTGGAAGGACTTGAGTAGATTCATTATTGATAATAATGACCCTGATTTTATTCTATGTCTAGAGAATGTTTTATTTGGTTTCCATAAAGGTAACAGTAAAATCAAAGAAGATTATATTATTTATCTGATTATTCTCTTAGCTAAATTTCATATACATAAATCCAAATTTAGTAAATCTAAACCTTAATTTTTTGTATTTGAACATGAAACCAAACAATACATTAAATTGATTCTCTCCTCTGAAAACAAAAAAGTTATTAAGACGGTAACTTTATGCACCTCCTTTAATATATTTATCTAAATGTTCATTTTCCCTGGCATCTGTTATTTTGTCTTGTTGTTCCTTTTACAGTTTTGCACATGTCTTTGTAATTGAACCTGTATGACCAGTTTGTGAAAAAAAAGCAATAAAAAAAAAATTAAAAAAAGAAGTACAGGAAGCAGAGTGGAGGATAGAGGAAGAACTTCCTGTCGCCATCTTTAAAACACAGGGAGGAAGTGGGCGGGGCCGAGCGCGTCATCGGGTACAGATGACATCATCGTTGCTCTGTTCGGAGACGTCAGTCAAACTGATAATAATTAGCTGCCAGGCTAGCTGTTTCCAGTCTTTATGCTAAGCTAGGCTATCTATTTCCATCTGTGCCAAGTCTTAATGCTAAGCTAAGCTAGCTGATTCCCCCTGTTTCCAGTTTTTACATCTTATTAGAGTTTATATATATATATATATATATATATGCGTGTATATGTGTGTGTATGTCATCAGCCTTAAATCCTCTAAGAACACGTTTTTTAGATTTCAAATGTCAAATTTACTGTAAACTTTTTATAGTGTTGGTGCCTCCTGTGTTTTAGTTTTGGACTAAACTTCAATTTCTAATCGTATTTTGGGTTTCGAAAACAATATATTAATTATTTGTTCATTTTAAATTACATTTTAATTCAAATATGTTTTAGAGTTTGAGCCCAGAAATATCTGAATCAAGTCCTTTTCTTCTATTTTCCTCGACTCCTTTTTCTTCAGATGATTTCTATTTAACAGATAAATATTTTGTGAACATTGTGAACTTATTTTTATAGATTTAGAGTTTTGCAGCTGAAATTGTTTATTGACAGTTGATTGGATCAGAAACTCTGTGTATCATGAACGTACAGAAATAAAGATTCGCTAATAAACTTAAACTCTGCTGTCTGTCTGTTTTACATTTTATTAGAGTTTATACATATATTTATATGCATATATAAACTGGGGGAAAAAAGTTTGGAAACTTGTGTTTGGTGGATTATTTCTCTGTTGTTACAATGCTAATGGTCATTGTATTTTACATTGTTGGAAAGCCTGTTTATTTACCTTCACAATGATGTCCAACTTGTAAGGATCATGCGTTTTTGGGATGAGCAGCACAGCTGATTATGTGGGGAGCGCCCAAGAAACATTTGTCAAAATGTTCTGCCAATGGTTTATTGACAGTTGATCGGATCAGAAACTCTGTGTATCATAAACCTACAGAAATAAAGATTCACCAATAAACTTAAACTCTGCTGTCTATCTGTTTTACATCTTATTAGAGTTTATATATATACATATATATATATATATATATATGTATATACATTTATATATAGTTTTATTATAGTTACAAATACATAACAATTAATTTATTACAGATATTTAAAATTTAAAAAACAACTTTAAATTTATGTAATAATCATAGGTAATATGTTTAATAATGATATAAGTACTCAGTTGGTTATAAATAGAGTGTTTTATTGATGGATTTTTATGGCTGTTGTTGTTGTTGTGGTGGTGTGTTTGACTTCCGGCCAGCAGGGGGCGGTCATGCGCACTTCCGCTCACTCGTGCTGTCGTAGAACCGGATGTGACGTCAGTGAGGTTGCAGTAATGGCTGCGCAGTAACAACAACACCAGGGACTGATCCTCTGTGAGGTTCAATTCCTCTTAATTCATCTTTATTTGGCGTTATAAGATGTGTTCCTCTGTGGAGCGGCTGCTGGAGGACTTCCTGTTGACGGTGGTGACTGAAATCTGTCAGCGACTCAAACACAGAGAAGAAGAAGAAGAGTCCAAGACTGAGGTCAGCTGAGTACCTGAGTACTCTCTTAGTAGTACTTTTACTGCAGTAGTACTCTCTTAGTAGTACTTTTACTGCAGTAGTACTCTCTCAGTAGTACTTTTACTGCAGTAGTATTCTCTTAGTAGTACTTTTACTGCAGTAGTACTCTCTCAGTAGTACTTCTACTGCAGTAGTACTCTCTCAGTAGTACTTTTACTGCAGTAGTATTCTCTTAGTAGTACTTTTACTGCAGTAACGGACCTGAGTACTTCCTCCACCGCTGGTTATTAGCTTTAGTTATTCATTAATTATATTATTTAATACAGAATAAAAACTAAAACACACAACAAATACTGATCCACACGTGTTACTTTATTATTATAATAATGATGTATAATATTTAATCTCATATCTTCACATTTCATATTCAGTGTTATAACTGTTTAGGTTTTTATTATTATTTTAATCTGAAAATGTGTGAGAATCAGGTGATAACCCCAGAAATATGAGATTAAAATGGTGAATCCACGTGCATATTTTCTCTGCTGGGAGTCAGATTATTGAATTTTACAGAGAATGAGACATTTGTTTTCTTTGGTTTTTATATTTTTAATATAAAATGTACTTTCTGCTTGTTTATGTATATAAAATCTGAATGATTTACACAGTTTATTAGGAACACCTGGTTAAAACTAAATCAGCCTAATCCAACAATAGATCCTCCTTATATATATGTATATATGTGTGTATATTTATATACATACATATGTGTAATAAACAAATTTGCATTAACGCGTTATTATTGTGTTAAATTTGATAGCCCTAATATATATATGTATATGTATACGTGTGTGTTGCAGGAGGAGCTGCTAGCTGTGATGAGGAGACTCGGAGGGGCTCTGCTGCAGGAGCTGAGGAGGCTGCAGGAGGAGAACCAGGAGCTGAGGAGGCTGCAGGAAGTGAACCAGGAGCTGAGGAGGCTGCAGAAGGAGAACCAGGAGCTGAGGAGGCTACAGGAGGAGAACCAGGAGCTGAGGAGGCTGCAGGAGGAGAACCAGGAGCTGAGGAGGCTGAAGGAGGAGAACCAGGAGCTGAGGAGGCTGCAGGAGAACCAGGAGCTGAGGAGGCTGCAGGAGGAGAACCAGGAGCCGATGAGAATGAAGGAGGAGAACCAGGAGCAGAAATACAGTAAGGACTCAATGAACCAGCGTCATGTGATCAGAGGAGCTGCTCCATGTTCATCCCTCCTTCTCTTTCATCTCCCTCTGCAGCAGGAGACGCTCAGGTGGAGGTGAGCCACCAATCAGACGCTCCGACAGGTGACAGCAGCCAATCAGAGCAGACTGGTCCGGCGGGCAGCGGGCGGACCTTCAGCTGCAGCGTCTGCAGCAGAAGCTTCTCCAGACGGACCAACCTGAGTGCTCACATGCGAGTCCACAGCCGAGAGCGGCCCTTCACCTGCCCCACCTGTGGGAAGGCGTTCTCCGCCCACAGCAGCGTCCGCGTCCACCAGCTCACCGTGCACAACAAGCAGCGGCCCTACCGCTGTTCTCACTGCGGGAAGGTGTTCGGGACCCGCGGCCACCTCAGGACGCACCAGACGTCCAGCTGGGGGCACCGCGGCCGGCCGCTCACATGTTCGGCCTGCGGCGAGACGCTGGCGGCGAAGTGCTGCCTCCGAGAGCACAGACTCACCTGTCAGAAGACAAACGACAGGTTCAGGTGTGTGGAGTGCGGGAAGGAGTTCTCCAAACACAGCTACCTGTCTGCACACCAGAGAGTCCACCTGAAGGACAAACCCTTTAAATGTCCCACGTGTGAGAAAGGATTTACCACTCCCCGCAGCGTCCACGTCCACCAGCTGACCGTCCACAAAGGACTGAGGCCGTTCACCTGCAGCGTATGCAGGAAGACCTTCAGCCAGCGGAGCGGCCTCAGAGTTCACCAGAGGATGCACACCGGTGAGCGGCCGCACACCTGCGAGCAGTGCGGGAACAGTTTCTCCAGCCGGAGCAGCCTGTCGGTTCACCGCCGCGTTCACACCGGAGAGAAGGCCTTCAGCTGTGACACCTGCGGGAAGAGCTTCAGCGTGTCGGCCAACCTGCGCCGCCATCGGCTCGTCCACTCGGGCCGACGGGAGTTCAGCTGCGACGTGTGCGGCAGCAGCTTCACGCAGGCGGGACACCTGAAGGTGCACCACGCCGTGCACAGCGGCGAGTGGGCGTTCATCTGCAACGCCTGCGGGAAGGGCTTCAGACAGCGCAGCGCACTGCTGGTACACGAGCGGAGCCATGCCGGCATCAAACCGTACAGCTGCAGCGAGTGTGGAAAGAACTTCTCCTCATCCACGTCGCTGAAACGCCACCAGCTGGCTCACAGCGGGCAGAAAGCTCACACCTGCCACGAGTGTGGGAAGAGCTTCACCACCGCCCAGATCCTTAAAACTCACCTGCAGCTGCACGCCGGCAACAAAGTGTTCTCCTGCGACGTGTGCGGCCGCGGCTACAGCTCGCTCAGCTACCTGAAGACGCATCGACGCAGTCACTCGGAGGGGAAACTGTTCAGCTGCGCTCAGTGTCAGAAAACGTTCTCCACGCAAGCGAGCGCCAAGCTGCACGAGCGCACACACAGCGGAGAGAAACCGTATGTCTGCGAGTTCTGCGGGAAGAGTTTCAGCGTGTCGCAAAACCTCGTCAGACACAAACGCGTCCACAGCGGAGAGAAACCGTTCGAGTGCAGCGTGTGCGGGAAAACATTCAGTCAGAACAACAACCTGAAGTCTCACCAGCTGGTTCATACGGGTCAGAAACCGTTCAGCTGCTCCTCCTGCAGCCGGAGCTTCACCTCCATGAGGAGCCTTCGGGAGCACAAGTGTGTCTCTGCTCAATGACGCCGCAGACAGGAACAGTCCGTCAGGATGTTATTTGAGGGTGAAAGGACTAAATCGAGTGAAAAATGAGTTATTTGATGGAAATATTTATCGGAAATCCTCCCTGACATCATCCAGACTGATCTCTCATATGTTCAGGCCGAAACAACATGTTTGTTATTGTGTGTAAATACCATAAATAAATAAATAAATGCCACATTCATTGTCCCTAATTTTCTACTTTCTTCCAGGAATTTAAAAAGTTGAAAGTCCATTTAATGATGTAAATGACATGATTTAAGCTCCCTTTCATGTTTATGGTAATATTTGTTTTGCTTAATTTATTCAAATGTATTACTTGCTTTTACTTTTGATGTTTATTTATTATTTTAATTTGAATGTATTTTTTTCACTTTTTCATTTATTCCGTTTTCTTTCATGACTTTCTTTTGTAATTAGTGTTTTTCTTTTTATGTTTTATTTTTATTAAAAAATCATGTCTTTTTTTATTTTAATTTTTCACGTTTTTTTACTGTCTTTTGTAATTTTTGTATTTTTTTTTTGCTTTTTTTGCATTTTATTTAATTTAATTTTCCTTTATTCTTTTAAACTTTTTTTTAGTGTTATTTATTTTTTCCGTTTTCTCCTTTTTTTTACTTTTTATATTTTTTTCTTATATCTTTTTATTTGTATTCATTTGGATTTTCTATAATTGATTTATAATTTATTTTATATTTATTTCAATTTATTAATTTTTTTTCTGATTTGTTTTTATTTTATATTCTTTTGTAATTGTTTTTTGTGCTTTTTTGCATTTTATTTAATTTAATATTTCTTATGTCTTTTCAAATTTTTCAATTTCATTCGTTTTTTAGTTTTATTTATTTTTTCTGTTTTCTTCTTTTTTTCTTATATCTTTTTCTTTTAATTAATTTGGATTTTCTATATTTTTTTATAAATAATTTATTATATTTTTATTTCATTTAAAAAAAATATTAAGTTTGTTATGTCATTTTTTTTTCTGTTTTGTTTTTATTTTTGTAAATTTTGTAAATGTAAGATGTTGGTCTTTTGTTTTGAAGTCACAGACCGGAAGCTGTCAGTGGTCGGTGAGGTGTACTGCTCCGGTAGGATGGTCGGTCGGTTCTCTCCGCGTTTACTCCCTCTCTTACCGGGTTAAACATCAACACAGCGAGCCGCTCCAGCGCTACAGCTCCACAGCAGCTGATCCGAACCGAACCGAACCGGGTTAACGTCATGAATGAGACGGAGGGGCTTCGGTACCGGCGGGTTCACCGACCGCAGGTCATCACCGACGAGCTGCCGGAGCACCGACACAAGGGATCCAGGTAGGAACAGAACCGGGACAGAACCGGAACAGAACCGGGACAGAACCGGAACAAAATCGGGACCGCTGTCTGACCCACCGAGCACCGAGCTCAGAGGCTGATTGATTATTGATCGTTGATTAGATTACCGGAAGTGTTTACGTCTGATTTATTGATCATAACGAGCTGATTTCAAACAGGAAACTGGTTATTGATTACCTGTTAGCTTCCGGTTAGCTTCCTGCTAGCTTCCTGTTAGCTTCTTGTTAGCTTCATGTTAGCTTCCTGTTAGCTTCCTGCTAGCTTCATGTTAGCTTCCTGTTAGCTTCCTGCTAGCTTCTTGTTAGCTTCCTGTTAACTTCTTGTTAGCTTCCTGTTAGCTTCTTGTTAGCTTCATGTTAGCTTCCTGTTAGCTTCCTGGTAGCTTCATGTTAGCTTCTTGTTAGCTTCCTGTTAACTTCTTGTTAGCTTCCTGTTAGCTTCTTGTTAGCTTCATGTTATCTTCCTGTTAGCTTCCTGTACTTAAATAAAAAATTGAGGTACTTTTATATATACATATATATATATTTATATTTATATATATATATATATAAAAAGCTTTTAATAAAGTTCTGCTGCTTTGTTAAAAAGTAGTACAAAATATAGTATTTCTATTTTGTACTACTTTTTAATAAAGCAGCAGAACCATGCTTCCGCCATTTTGGACTGAAAGCGACTAACGGACGCCAGTAAAACATCCGCCTACATAGTGCTGTACAAAAGTAAAACTAAATTATTTCTATTCTATTGTTTATATTCCACCAAAACGGCCTGTGTTGAATGATAAAATATTGTAAATATAATAAGCGTTTTCAGTCCAAAATGGCGGCAGCGGCTGTTGTCGTCTGTTTGATTCCTTACTCTTTGTTTTTACTGAATTACATTTATCTGACGGCTCTACAGATTCAGATTATTAAAACTAAATCTGATCAGCTAATAAATGGCGATGTATTAGATTATTATAGGGAATGGGAACGTGACGTCACCGACCGTAAATCGGTCATTTTTGGAGGATAAAGGGTGAGAGAGCCATCCGCTGGCTGTTTACTGCAAGTGTCAAAAGATAACACAAAACACTGCACAGAGAATAAGACTAAACAGACTAAATGTAGTATATAAAGTATACAGTCAGACACAAAGGTAGGCTAACGTTATGGGTTTTATTTAGCTAGATACGGTAGATTAAATATGATTGTGTGGTTGGCATTTGGCTTGTAGATGTTAATGTTATATCCTGCCTTCACTTCCTGCCAATGTATTTTTTTTGGTCTGCCAAAGTTGATGTTCTCAGTATTCAGGTGTTGTTTCCTGTCTCAGCACCTACAGCGGGAAGGTTTTCCAGGTGACTCTGCTCTCTCTGGGCGGCTTTCTGCTTCTTCCTCTCCTGGTCATCATCCTCATCCTCGAGTCTCCCATCCACCCCGAAGCGTTCAGGTGAGTTGGTCTGCTCTCTGCAGCGGATATTTTAATTCGTTCAAACGTTTCAGTCACAGAACAACTTCTGTAACGCCCATCAGACCTGAGAACACCTGGAAGATTTAAAGGACCAGTGTGTAACATTTAGGGGGGATCTATTGGCAGAAATGTAATATAATAACAATAAGTATGTTTCATTTAGTGTATAATCACCTGATAATAAGAGACATTGTGTTTTCGTTAGCTTTGAATGAGTCCTTCATATCTACATAGGGAGCGGGTCCTCTTCATGGGTCATAATAATCTCACATTAGATGAATCTTTATTTAAACTGATATTGATGAATTTCTAACATTGCTGTAGTTATACGTATCTGATGAGCCACAGAGCAGGAGGACTGAACACGGTGTGAACACACAGTGAACATTTGAACTGTGAATATCTGCTGACTCTGCAGCTTCTGCTGGTTAATAATTCACGAGAAGAAGCATTAAGAAACATCTGATGCAGACACTTTATCCTGACACACAATCTGAGATGGACTCACAACTAAACTATTTTACAGTTAAATTATTAGACATTTTTTATCTAT
>CAKAOI010049486.1:23074-39744 GCA_916701655.1 Sebastiscus albofasciatus
ATATATATATATATATATATATATATATATATATATATATATATACACACAGTATACTCTATATACAGTACACATATATATAGACATACACATTTCTCCTCGTTATTCAGGTGTGTATGACGGCTTTAATGTTCAATTAAGCTAAATTAATTAAATTTTTAATGTAGATCTACTTCAGTTTCTTCTTGTGTGTGAAATGTTTAATATAAATGCGGTTATTCTGAAATGAAGTGATGAGGAACATGAACGTCTGAACCTGAGTGTCTTCCTGCCGTGTGTCCTGCAGGCTCAAAAGAGGACGAGCCCAGCTGTGGGAGGCCGTTGGGGATCCGAGTCGGACCCAACGGGACTCTGTTTGTAGCCGACGCCTACCTGGGTCTATTCCAGGTCAACCCCACCACAGGTAGGATCTCTCTCTGTTTCCTTCCTGCTTCGTTCTGACTCTCACATGTTCATTCAACAGTCAACATGTTTATTTCTTTATTCTGTTCTACTCATAAATTTTAATATCACACAGAATCAATAAACAAGCAAAATATAAAGTGAAATAATTAAAATGTTCCTAAACAGCAGCAACTACAGTAGTGGTAGTAAGTATGTCTTGTTTGACGTTTGTTTGGTTCGATGTTCTCTCTAAAGAACAAGTTCTCCTCGTATCTTTTGTTCGTGGAGTCGACATGTTTTATAGTTTTTGAGATATTTCATATTTAGCTGAGATTAAGAGGAATCTATCAGCATTTTCTGATGACCAGAAGCATCAGAGTCTGATCTCCGCCCCCTCACTGTGTCTCTGGGTTGTTCCTCTGTGCAGGTGAAGCGACCCGGTTGGTGTCGGGGGGTCAGGAGGTCGCCGGCAGGAAGCTGTCGTTCATCAACGACGTGGCGGTGACTCAGGACGGGAAGAAGTTGTACTTCACCGACTCCAGCAGTCGGTGGCAGCGCAGAGACTACATGCACCTCATCATGGAGGCCACGGCAGACGGACGGTATACGATTACACCGCTTCTTCACCTTAAACCTTCTTTTAGTAGAGATATTACAAGCTTTTATTTCTACTGTCTTTGTTTCATATCTGATCATATTTCAGTGAGAGTCCTCTCTAGAAACACTTCCTCCATGTTTACCTGACGTCTTGATAAATTCAGTGTAATGTCCAGTTCCACATAAAATTATATAGAAGATTTATAATGCCTGTTAAATAGTAAAAAAAAAAGTCCAAAAAAGAAATGAAGAGAAATGCACTTTTAATTGTTTTTTATTTTTTTAAAAAAGCTCAGTTTAATTTTTTTTTTTCTTTCTACTTTTGTCTTTATAGCAAAGAGTCGTGTTTAAATTATATTGATCAATAAATGTAAACTGTACACATTAAAGCAGACACAACAACAAAATGATATATTACAAGTCATTTTACAATACATTTGTTGAATTTAAAAAACTAAATTAATTGTTCTGGTGAGCACGCCAGAACAGACATGATTCTTCTGTAGAATTAATTAATGGATAATTGTTTCACACTTCCTGCAGAATTTTCACATTAAAAGCCCACCTGTCCTGGTGTTATGTGTTGTTTCCTGTCAGAGTGTTGGAGTACAACATGGAGAGCAGAGAGCTGACGGTGGTGATGGAGAACCTTCGATTCCCAAACGGCATCCAGCTGCTTCCCGACGAGGAGTCGGTGCTGGTGGCGGAGACCACCATGGCCCGGATACGCAGGTATGTACTGCATATGTAATGCATGTAATAAATGGTTCATATCACAATACAGGTGTAAAGTATGAGAAAAAGTCCAGTTTTAGTATCAGTACAGAAACTCGGGTATCAACAATCAGTTAAGAGTCTCTATGAACTGTCTTCGTGTTTCCGTGTCAGAGTCCATGTTGCTGGTCTAAACAAAGGCGGGATGGACACGTTCATCGACAACCTGCCCGGTTTTCCCGACAACATCCGTCCAAGCTCGACCGGAGGTTACTGGGTGGCCATGTCAGCGGTGCGGCCAAACCCCGGCTTCTCCATGCTGGACTTCCTGTCCCAGAGACCCTGGATCAAGAAACTCATCTTCAAGGTAAAAAGGGACAGAGAGAGAGACCAGGTCCAGGCTTCCAGCTGGTCCTCGTGTCCTCGTACACTCTATAACGACTCGCATGTGTCCTCATAGAGACAATAACAACCCGTAGGTGTCCTAGTAGACACAATAACGACCCATAGGTGTCCTCATTGAGACAATAACGATTCACAGGTGTCCTCGTAGACACATAACAACTCGCAGGTGTCCTCATTGAGACATTAACGACTTATAGGTTTCCTTGTAGAGATGACAACGACTCGCAGGTGTCCTCGTACACTCAATAACGACACATAGGTGTCCTCATAGAGACAATAGTGACTCATAGGTGTCTTCTCGGAGACGGACAGTGTAATGTAATAAACTTCTTTCCTACCCTCCTCCCTCCATCTCTCCATCCCTCCTCCTGCCTTCCTAACTGCTTCCTTCTTTCCTTCCCTCCCTCCTCTCTAGCTCTTCAGTCAGGAGGTGCTGATGAAGTTCGTTCCTCGGTACAGCCTGGTGGCAGAGCTCCATGACGGCGGCATCTGCACTCGGAGCTTCCATGACCCCAACGGCCTGGTGGCGGCCTACGTCAGCGAAGTCCACGAGCATGATGGGAATCTGTACCTGGGCTCCTTCCGCTCGCCGTACATCGCCAAACTAGACCTGCGTAAGGTCTAAAAAAAAAAAGGAAAACGCTGAGTCGATCGACGGACATACAGACGGACATTTGTGACTTAGTCTGAAACCGTGACACGGCGTTTGTTCCTAACAGTGATGTCATGATGCACCAGGAGGAGAAATAGTCACAGGTTTGTCAGACTCGGGTGGCGGTCGGTCAACGAATTTGTTCCAGAGTGAAATTTTTGAGGGATTAACGCAAAATTAAGTTGAAACATCGATGGTCTGCAGAGGGTGAATCCCAGTGACGCCACCAACAGGACAGCCATCGCAGTGGATCTCCCGACATTGTGTTCATGTTAGCCGTTTTGTTTTGTGGTCGTCATGAACCGTACTCTGGTGTATTGGTTCGGAAACTCAGGTTCTGATCGGCAAACGATACCAGGCCCTGCAATCACGCTTACCTGGTGAAAAGAAAGAATCTCGCTCTAACCTGCTGAAAACAATGATAGCTAGCTAGCTCAAGTTAATTAACTCGCTCACTAGCTATTTGGCTTCTTTACCTGTGGGCTAGCTTGCTCATTGTAGCGCTAACTAGCAAGCTGCTGCTAAGTCATGGTGACATCATTATTTTTCTTTGGTGTTTTGGGTCACCCGCAGGTCATTTTCTGGCTACCAGATCTAACTCTGTATTCACTGGGTTAGCATCGTTATTGCTACTAGCTGCCATTTCTCACTTTAATATATTAGCTAGCCTGAGCCGACAGATGTCATCAAGGATGAGTGTACAAATATAACTCTAAAGAATCATTTTATTTTCTAATTACAGAAACCTGTCTAATCAGTTTAAGTTGAATTACTTTGAATGACGTCCGTGTTTGTTTTTCTGACACCAAGTCAGATAAATCAGCTCAGAGAGGTAGTAGTCATATTTAGCATGTTGGCATAATCTCAGGATAACAAGCTTTGGTACTTCCTGTTCTGTCCCCACCAATAGGACCAGTTACTGTTACCAACCAGTCCTGGTAGCCTGACTTAAGGCTACCAATCTTACCAGATGTGTAAAATGTGAGAAAAAGATGTCCGAAAAATATATGAAAAAAGGTGGAAGAAAGGCAGAAGAAAAGTCAGAAAAAAAGTTAAAAAAATGTCAGACAAAAGGTGGGAGAAAGTCAGAAGAAGAGTCCGACAAATGTCCAAAAAAAGTCAGAAAAATGTTAAAGGTCCCGTATTATAAAAAAGTGATATTTTCATGTTTTTTTATTATAAAGCAGGCTTAAATCCTACATAAATACTGTGAAAGTACCAAAACGCTCAATCCACAGGGAAATACACACAGCCCGTATTCAGAAATTGTTCGTTTGAAACAAGCCATTATAGGATTTCTGTCCATTTGTGATGTCACAAATATAAAATATTTAGACCCTTTACACAGATGTAAACGTAAACATTCTAAATGTGTCCCAGTTTATTTCCTGGTTGCAGTGTATGTGAATGTCATCAGCTGACACATGGACCCAAGCTGTTGCCTAGCAACGCAATTCTGTTGCAATTTCGTCGCAATTCCGTAGAAATGCGCTAAAACGGAGCGTTTCAGACAGAGGGTGAATACAAGCATATTAAGGCTGACAGTATGAGGAAAATATATATATTTTTTTAACATTACAGCATGTGAACATGTTCTAGTAAAAAGCGTAACAAAGGCAGAAAAGTCTGAAAAATGTCCGATAAAAGTCAGAAAAATGTCTGAAAAAAGACGGAAGAAAGGCAGAAGAAAAGTCTGAAAAATGTCCGCAACAACACCAAAACATGAACAAATTATTAAATTAAATTATTGAACAAATATTAAACATGTTAAATATACAGATTGTTGTGTTTCCCGAGGACGCAACAGGATATCTGATCATAAAAAACACCCTGAACATACCTCACAGCACAGAAACATCTGGAAAGATAATCTTTAGAACGTCTGGAAGAATTAGGCCCAACATCATCTTGATTCTAGCGTAGTGAGACCCCTTAGTTTAGTCCTGATTATAAGAAAAGAGCTGATTATCTTGAGACAGCTAGTGTAGACGACTAAGTCAAGATAACGATCCGTTAGCAGCTGCAGTTCCTGAAAGCAGCCGATGATGATCACATCTGTTGTGTTTGAAGACGTTCTTCATGTCTGAGCTGTTGAGACCAGCTGCCAAATGTAGTTTAAGTCTCTGTTGTTTTGCACTAAGATGTTTTAATTTTCTGTTTTTAGCATCTCAAACCTTTGTTTCTGCTTCAGTGTTATTTCATCACATTAGTTTTGATGTGTATTTTTAGATGATATCTCTCTGAACTCTCTTCTCCTTTATTTGGATCTGTGTTTGTTTGAACCTGTTCTGCAGCTTTTCAGCTTCCTTTGAATAAAAACAGAAATAAATCTGCTGTTTTACTGAAAACCATTCATTTACATACTAAATATTTCAGAATAAATAATGTCTGTGGTAGACTGGACATTAGCTTGAGGTAGGACATTATCAAGTAATAGACACAAATAGAAATTTTAAAGTAAAAGTAAAAGTAATTTTCTTCTAATTATTTCAGACTTCACATGCTGATTTGTTGCATGTTAAACATTTCTGTGGCATAATAACTTTTTTTATGTTGAAACAAATGTCACAAATTCAAATTGTTGTCAGATTTGATATAATATGTTCATCCTTCTGACCAGCAGGCGGCGTCATCGAGGATTAAAGACATGACTGTTTCTCCTTCACTGAACGCCGCCGATTGTCTCAGTAAATATAGAAATAAATCTGCAGAACTTCAGTATCCAAAAGGCTGATTTTATTTTGGTTTTAAAGGTGAGGATGAGAAGGAGGAGGAAGAGGAGGAGGAGGAGGAGGAGGAGGAGCAGCAGCAGCAGCAGCAGCAGCAGCAGACGGGTGGATGTAACGTCAGCATCACGGGCGAAGATGATGGAGGTTGGTTTTACAGTTAAGCTTCAGAATCCTGGTCTGACTCTGCCAGGGGATCACCCAGACCTCAGTGTGGCACTGAAACGTCTGGAAAACACAACAGGAAGTACAAGTTTCACATTAAAGGGACTGTTTGTAACTTCTTACACGTATAAACCATTGCGGGTCGGTGTCCCAATGGCGCTCTCGTGTGGCTACGCTGTTCAGACAAGACTCCAACACAAACTACACGGAAGCATCAAAACTGCAAAGTTCTATCTAGTGAATCCCGTCTTACAAACCAGTGTCAACTCTTCCTGCTCCAGTCCCCCGACCGCGGGGTAGACCGTAGCTTTGGTCTCCAGGGCCGGAGTCTCTGCTGCACTCTGCTCCTCTGCCTGCTTGCCTTCACTCACACACCGCGCTTGTTCTCGCTCTTTCGCTCCACCTCTCACGTTTATGCGCGCTCACTCCACACTGCAGAAGAGTTAGTTTAGCTCTGAGAATATCTAGTGAATGTAGAGTGGACGTTTGTGCAGAAATAACTGCTGCAGCTCCTCCAGACCAACAGAGGTTTCCCGTGTCTTGGGAAGTAACGGGGCTCCGCAGCGAGAAACGTTATCGTCTCCGACCAAAGCTCCGGTGTCTCCCCTGTTCCCTCCGACCGCGGTCGGGAGGCTGAAGCAGGAAAAGCCAACACTAGGATCAGCAGTGATTCATGGAGAGACCTTCGTCTGGTCAGCTAACATTACTGCCAACCAGCTGAAATATAGAGTGATATTGTGGTTTTAGCTGACGTGTGTCGCCACACTGTGTTGAGCGATGCTCGTTCATGTCTATGTAGAGCGAGCGCGAGCCCGAGCAACAGGACGCTGACTTTCATTGACTTAACGGCCACAGGTGTCGCTGTTAACAAGCAATTTCTGATTCTTACAAACAGTCCTTTTAAAAGTCCTTTAACTACATATCTTGCCCTCTAATTAACACATTGTATCTTGTTTGTTCATTCAGTACAAAAAGACTCCAGGAAGTCGTTCGTCTTATCGAACTCGCCTTGAGAGCAAACAGACTTCTACTTCCTGTTGAGACTCACCTGGTGCAGACGACCTTCAGGCTGAAGGTCACAGTTGGACAGATTGACGTGGTTGTCGTCTCGTTTATGGCAGACGGTTCTGGAGATCTCCAGATCTACGATGTACTTGAGCCCCTTAACCAGCTGAAACACAGTACAAGTACCTCAACATAGTACTCACTAGTACTCTACTAGTTAGTCCTCATGTTAGTACTGTATTTAAGTATATATTTTTATTTATAAAGTCATTAAAATCAGCTCCACCTTTAGTGAACATTCAATCATTGCACCAACATAACTTCATAACTTCCCAGTTACCATGACGAGTAAATTCAAATGTGTGTCTTAAAATGACCTTAATCTATCAGTTAAGGTGACATTAAAATACAATAACCTATATGATATGTACACAAAGACACTCACAAAGCTTTACCTCCACATACTCAACAAGGATGGACAGAATTACATTAAATACACATTATTATAATAAGATAGAACAGATTAATATTACAGTGCTGACTCCAGATTTCACTTTAAGTTATAGATTAATTTAAGTGATTTTAACCTGTTAAAAATCCTTTAAATCTCTTGATATGTTACAAAGTGTTCAAAGTACGTTCATGACATCATCAGTAGGGGTACATTACAGAGTTTCCTGATTAATGTAGAAACTGAACGCGGCATGTTAATGTTGTTTAACTTTCAGCCTGAATGTAACCTCAGGATAAATCTGTAAGGGTATTTTAAGGTAAATAATTGACCTTTGCCGTCCCCCCCAGACATGAGGTGTTTCCTGCGTCCTACCTGCCGCTGTGCTCTGTCGATGGCGGAGGGCTTGAAGAGGAAGGCGTCGTTTGATTGGTTGTTGTAGAAGCCGGCAGCGCTGAGGACGGCGAGCAAGAGGCCGGGGTCCGTCCTGCTGACGTTGCTGGGAGACCCGGGCATGGAGCGGCCATGATGGCTGCTCGCCACCAACCTCACCTCTGCAAGGGAAGAGGAGGACAGTCACCTCCGCTGACTTTTGACCTCAACAAGGTGCTGTTTGTTTCTTCGTATTTATTGTCACAGAAGCAGTTGATTAAATATAAAAGACATCAAATAGATCCAGTTTGATTTGCTTCAATAACGTTTGTTCTGATGGATTCTTCAGTCTGCAGGACGTCTGCAGTGCATTTACTCAAGTACTGAACTTCAGTACAAATCTGAAGTATTATTGTACTTTCTACTTCACTGCATTTATCTGACAGCTTTAGTTACTAATTCAGACTCTTACACATGAAACATGTGAAGAGTTTATGAAACCTGATGTTTAGTTATAAATTAACCTCCAACACTTTATACAAGTACAGCTGAAACCATTAGTCTATTAATCAATTAGTCCATTAATCAATTAGTCCATTAATCAGTGAGTCCATTGACAGGAAGTTAAAGTCTTCTTAATATTCTCCGTCTTGTGTTTTATTTATCATCACTAAATAACTGCAGATTTATTATTGGATGAAAAAGAAGCCTGTTTCCCTTTTGAAGCTAACATCAAACTTTATTAATTCAGAGGGAACTCAGCAGTTGTTCAGCAGCTACAGAGCAAAGTGAGAAAAAGTGCAAATAAAACTAAATATAAACAATAAAGATTATTAGCTTAAAATTTCCAGAAAAAAAGTCTGAAAAATGTAAAAAAATAAATAAATAAATAAAAGTCTGAAAAATGTAAAAAAATATATATAAAAAAAAGTTTGAAAAAATGTCTGAAAAAATATTTTTAAAAAATGTCTGAAAAAACGCAGAAGAGTCTGACAAATGTATGAAAAATGTCTGAAAGAAAGGCACAAGAAAAGTCAGAAAAAAGTGTGAAAAATGTCTAAATAATTTATAATAATAAAGAGACAATAAGTCAAGAAACTGTGAAAAGAAATGCAGTTAAACCAACGTAAAGATGTTTGATTATTACAGTATTGTGTATCCTACTGATGAGACAACGTGCTGTCTGATCACACATCGATGTACAAACGTAAATTCATCTTAAATCATTTTAACTTTTCAAACAACTTCTGTAAACTTTACATTTCTAACTTTAGACCTTATTTTAGTGTTAGATTTACTAAACAGTGAGTCAGTTTGTGGTTCATGTTCAGTGTGACTCTGGTGAAGTACAAAAACTGGATTAATATGTTCTGACTTGACTAAACTAAACATTAAAACAAGTTAAACAAGAAGGAATCAGGAAGTATTTTACCCAGAATGGCGAGCAGCGAGCCGAGCAGCAGCAACATCTTCGGTCCCATCATGCACTCTGCTCATGTCTCTGTCAGGACTCGTCTGTGTTTCCTGTGAGGCGGCGACGCTCTGACCACAGATCAGTTTGTTGTTGCAGGACCGGCCGGTTCACTTCTTCTTCTCACACGTGATGTCACTTCCTGTACCTGCTCAGAAATAACGCTGAGTCATGAATCCTCAAACCTCACAGGAAGCCTCCGTTTCCCAGCATGCACTGCAGCTCAGCAGCACAGCTGATAGTGATCAGCTGTCTCATCACAAACCTGTCAGACTGAAGCAGTCTCATCATGAAGATCATCATCTTCATCTTCATCACGAGTGGCGGCATGTCGCAGGTCAGTGATCTAAACCTCTAATTATAACATCCTGCACAGTGACAGCAGTTCTGTTGCTGCTGAACATTAAATATACGGGTGTTTCTACAACTCTGCTCACTTTTCACTCTCCAACATTAAAAGAAATCAACCTCTGTGAGTTTGAACGTTCAGAGTCTGTAACACATATAAACATGAACACAACATGACATCTAGTGGTTCAGCCTTTAATCTGTAACATGTTTATTTTTTATGGTTTAGTGGCCATTTATAGCAAAAATCAACCTTAACTCAAAGGGCCACTGATGCACCATGGGTAATGTGGTTTACGCAGGCAAAAGAGTCCATTGTCCACGAAGAATGTTTGTGTTTCTGATGATTTAATTATCCAAAAAAGCGGAAAACGAAGCACAAAGAAAACATGGATGTCACTGCCGCTCTTGTTCTGGTAAAAAAAACATAAGCCCACCCAGGTGCATGCTGGTCCTATCTTCCTACTTACCTATATAACCGCCGGTACACCCACCGTTTACCCAGTAAACAAATAATCAACATAAATAAATGTTACGTCCGAAAAGGAGTAGGAAGAAGTATACGTTTAATGGTTCAGCCCCTTCTCCATGACTCAAACAATTAGCTCAGTATGTATCATATAAATGTTTGTGACTGGTAGCCTGTATTCCTTTTCTTGTTTCAACATCAATGTACAAAATATATTCACATTGGGTATTAACGGGCATTATTCTGATTAAAATACACATCCTGCTATTACACTAAACCTGGTCCATTAAATGAGCTCCATACAGCCCTGCAGCTGCAGACTGGAGGCTAGCAGGTTATTTCTTTCTTTTGCTTTCTCTATTTATCTGAACTTATTTCCTTGTGCAGCTGCAACAAACCCAATTTCCCGTAAAGGTTTATATTATCTTATCTTACAGTCAAGTGACTGTAAGATAATATAATATAAACCTTTACGGGAAACGCTGGTCTCCAACCATCGTTTAAAAACGTAACTAATTAAAAACCTCCCAGTGCACAAAAATAAATGTTTAACTGCAGTCCGTGTGACAATGGAGACAATGTATACAGGTCCAAAGTCCTCAAGATAACAACATCCACACATCTCATGATCAAAAACTCACATTGTGCAGAGCCAACGCCCGCGTGGAGATAAGAAATGTAAAGATGTAACAGCAGTCAGGAAGAAGATTCATTCATTTCAAAGGAAACATCATCGTCATCATCATCATCATCCGGATCTGTTGGGCTTCCCATTGAGTGCTGCAGTCTGTGAAGGTAAGACAGAGTTTTTTCAAGTTTAACTGTCTGAAGTAGAAGTGAAAGCATCAGTCTATTAATCTATTAGTCTGTTGTGAGAAAATGAATCAACAACAGTACTATTAATCGATCAGAGCAGAAGCAAGTCAGCAAAACAAAGTAGAGGGAAGAAAGTGATGATGTCATCGTCCCCTCGCAGTTATTATCAAATCATTTCACTAGAGATTAGATGGTTCATAATTAGATTAATAAACTAGACAATTAAATCAACTACGGCAATAGTAACTAGACAGTGAAATAGTGACGAAATATACTAATGAGAATTTAAATCATCCATCCATTATCTTCCATTTATCCGGGGCTGGATCGCGGGGGCAGCAGGCTTAGCGGGGTATTCCAGACGTTCCTCTTCCCAGCAACGTTTCCAGCTCTTCCTGGGGGACCCTTAGGCGGTCCCAGGCCATACCAGATATATAATCTCTCCAGCGTGTTCTGGGTTTACCCCGAGGCCTCTTACCAGTTGGACGTGCCTGGAAAACCTCCAAAGGGAGGCCAGGCACGGATTATCCACCGGGCCGAGTGGGCCGGTGCTGCCAGACTGTGGACTGCGCCCTCCGGGTTGGGAGTGAGTCACTGCTCCAAGTGAGGGAGTTCAAGTATCTTGGGGTGTTGTTCACTAGTGAGGGTATAATGGTGCGGCGTCAGCAGTTATGCAGGCGCTGTACCGGACCATTGTGGTGAAGAGGGAGCTGAGCCGGAAGGCGAAGCTCTCCATTTACCGGTCCATCTACGTTCCAACACTCACGGTCATGAGCTTTGGGAAGTGACCGAAAGAATGAGATCGCGGATACAAGCGGCCGAAATGAGCTTCCTCCGTAGGGTGGCTGGGCTCAGCCTTAGAGATAGGGTGAGGAGCTCAGACATTCGGAGGGAGCTCGGAGTAGAGACGCTGCTCCTTTGCGTCGAAAGGGACCAGCTGAGGTGGTTCAACATCTGATCCGGATCCTCCTGGACGCCTCCCTTTAGAGGTTTTCTGGGCACGTCCAACTGGTAAGAGGCCCCGGGGTAGACCCAGAACACACTGGAGAGATTATATATCTGGTCTGGGAACGCCTCAGGGTCCCCCAGGAAGAGCTGGAAAACGTTGCTGGAGAGAGGGACGTCTGGAATTCCCTGCTAAGCCTGCTGCTCCCGCGACCCGACCCCGCATAAGAGGAAGATAATGGATGGATAACCTATCATTATTATTACTGCCTTTATATTCTGTTTATGTGTACGTTCCATCTGCATGTTGTATATATGATGTCTTGAGGAACTTGAAAATAAGAAGATCTTGCTTTCCTGCTTTGGTTCCCGCCTTTCCAGCATCAGGACGTCTGATTGTGACATTATTCATCATCAGCCATCCGTCAGCCAGCGACCAACAATCCTGTTTGTTGATCAATCTGAGGAGGCTCAGCTGATTAGCTCGATAATAACGCCAGCCCCCAGTCTGACTCTGAATCAGTTCCAGCTGAGAGACATGGTATCAACAGGTAATACATTTCTTTTCTGAAACAAAACATCAACTAATGATTTAAAGGATTTATTCAAATCTAATCACTTTAATCAAAGTCGACCAAATTTAGGTCAATATGGCACCAGTGCAATACTGCGTTAACTTTACCTTGAGGGGCTACCGTCCAACACCAAAAACTTAAAGATCTCTACTTGGTCACCAGTTTATGTCTTTAACTATCTTGTATAACCACATCATGAAGAGGTAATGTCTACAAAGACCAGCTAGAACCGGTTGTCCTTCCTGCCTATCTAAAGGAGATGAGTCTTGAGCTCAAGCCCCAAAGAGCGCTGGGATTTGAGGAAAATCTTTGTAGTGGCCAAACTGTGGAATTACAACTTGCGGTCCGTGACGTGATGCCATTGAGCCCAAAAAAGACTTTTTCCTCACACACCTGCCCGTGCTGGAAGTCAGCCGTGCCCACCAACGTCCTGCCCAATTCCTATTCGGCCATGTCCGACGACGTTCTGCATCTCATTCCCTCATCGCAACCAAGAGATACTTTCAGTCACATGCTCTTGATCTCTTTAAATGTGACTCCAAACGAGAAAGACATACTTAACTATAGTTCTCTGAATCCTGGATGATCTCCAGAGACAGTTTATAATATCTAGATTTCTGTTTTTGTGCGTTTCATCAGTCCTCACACTGTCTCCTGTAAAGACCCGTGTATTGTTTTATCAGCAGGTCCTGATGAGTGGAGGGTTGTCCTGATTGGGAAGACCGGGTCGGGAAAGAGTTCAGCAGGAAACACCATCTTGGGTCGAGAAGCTTTTGAGTCTGAACTTTCTGCGATATCTGTGACATCAGAATGCAGGAAAGAAAGAGGAGAGGTTGGAGAACAAAAGGTTGCTGTGATCGACACTCCAGGCCTGTTTGGGACCAGTTTAACCCATGAAGACGTGTGGAGGAGGATCAAGATGTGCATCGGTATGTCCTCTCCTGGTCCTCACGCCTTCCTGGTGATTGTTCAGCTGGGCCGGTTCACAGAGGAGGAGAGACAAACCGTGAAAATGATTCAGGAGACTTTTGGTGAAGACGCAGATAACTACACGATGGTGTTGTTCACTTATGGAGACAAGCTCAAGAATATAACCATTGAAGAGTTCATTTCAAAGAGCAAAGACCTGCCAGACATCATTGAGAAGTGTCACGGCCGTTATCACGTCTTCAACAACGAGCTGGACGACCCGTCTCAAGTCAGTCAGCTTCTAGAGAAGATAGACGAGATGGTCGAGGACAACGGCGGGTCGTTCTACACCACAGAGATGTACAAGAGAGCAGAAGAAGAAACACTGAGAGTGGGCTAATTTTCTAAAAATGCCCACACTTTCTAAAAATGTCTTAATTTTCTAAAATATTTTGTCCTATTTCTCTAAAAATTTCCTCACTTTCTAAAAATGTTTACATTTTCTAAAAATAAATCTCTTAATTTTCTAATAATAAATGTCCTAATTTTCTAAAAATGTCCTAATTCTTAAAATTGTCCTCACTTTCTAAAAACGTTTAAATTTTCTAAAATAAATGTCCTAATTATTCAGATTCGGGGTTTTTCCCATTAGTACTGGGTACTTTTCCATTAACTCTGGATGCCATTGTCTCCAAGCTGCCAGGCTTTTACCCCTTCGGCTACCTACTTAGACTCCAGTGGTTTCTAGGCCACTAAGTGGCTACTGCTCCGAGTTACTGTTACTGTTGGGTGCTTGGATACAACAAAAACAAGTGTTTAGTACAGAAAAGGACAGTTATTAAATGGTTCATTCTACCAATGTTAGCTTACATTAAGCTGGAATTTATTTTCCACAATAGAATCTGTCGTGCCTTCAGACTATAATAAAAATAGTCAAATCTGTTAACAGATGGACAGATTTACCATTATTATGAACATCTATCCTAAATGTCTTTACCTCTTCCAGAGTATTCTACGTGCTCCTCCAACTCACGTTTTAACAGAATGAACAAGCACGACTGTATTTGGAACAGTCGGCGCTCAAGGCTTCACTTAACACTGCTGTACTTACCTTATGATGCCGAACCTCCAGGGATACTATTGGGCTGCTAAGCTATGGTGGTTACATCATAGACATATATACATAGACGCCGCATTGAGTCCTGGATCATACGTCAACTTGGGCGCCATATTGGACCTGGTAAGACTGGCCTGTAACCCTATACAAGTGAACGGGGGAGCTGCTGTTTTTCTGGATAAAAAGCACTATAACGTCTACTTTTCTCAACCGATTTGTTTGTTGTTTTTATATTCAAACGTTTATGATACATGCGGAGTAACGTTGAGTTAACGTTACGATTGTTTTTTTCTCTTCCCAAAACATTTGGTGAAAAACTGTTCAAAACATTACCAGCTTCCGGACCATGGATCACCAGTCTGTCCTTCGATGTGGTGGGATTCAATCAATTAATAGGTAATTATTAAAGAGTTGTATGTAATATTACATCTTCCTTTCAGAATTGTTCTCATTATCAAAACGTTTGTAACTTAGCTCTTCAGATAAGTGTTTGTTATTGTTAAGCTGTTAGTTTATAGATATGTTATGCATAAGATAATATCGCATTTAAAACATGAAATGTACGATAACGTCACAAGTCTAATATCGCAAACAATAAGGCTGATGGCATGTCTGAACGGTACGTTAACTCTCGGCAATATTTAACGTTAGCTAATTGTTTTTATTCAACGCTATCTTAAGTTACTTTAGGTGCGCTAACATGTTGTGGAGATTAACTAGCAGCTAACGTTACACAACTTAAAAGCCATCAATTGGTTTTGATATTACAATAGTTAAAGTCATTTTGCCATGGGTAACGTTAACTTTAGACACAGAGGTATTTACTAACGTTACTATTTGCCTCTTAATTTGATTGCGCTTATTAGTATGTTATTGATAAATGCCTGAAAATGAACGTAATAGTAACTGCAGTAGCAGTGTTAGGGGGAATGATTGATGAACGCTAAAACGGAGAAAGACATTTCATTGTACATTATATTATATTATATTATATTATATTATATTATATTATATTATATTATTATTATATTATATTATGCAGGGACCTCTCTACAAGTATTAACCTTAAACAAGGAAAATAAGTCAAAGTTATACTTGACAAACGTGAGTTTTAACAATTTCTTTTGATAAATGAATTATTTTCTATCCCGTCAGTAATTCGGTTCACATCAGCCTACGGTTCACACTCGTCTCCTGAGCGTCTAGCAGCGATTATAGCTCAACTATCCAGATACTAAGTAACTGGAGACAAATCTTTGTCTACTCCTCGTAGATCATAAACCCTTTAATATAATAACGACTCGTTGAAATCGGTTGAGAAATGTAGACGTTATTGTGCTTTATATCCAGAAAAACATCCCTGTTCACTTGTATAGAGTTACAGGCAAGTCTTGCCCTGTCCAATATGGCGCCCACGTTGGCGTTTCGCCACAGCGGGCTGAAGCGTCCAATGTGGCGCCTATGTATATAAATCTATGGGTTACATGAGGTAGGTTTGTTGGGAACCCTCCCAGCATGCACTGGGGCAATACATTCATGGACAGTTGTGTAATTATCTGTGTTCCTGCTTTGTTTGGTTCACAATGTTTCCACATTTTCATCCCTGTTAAACATTATAATACCAGTGAATGTGATGTTGGAGCATGATGGGTGAGATTCTCCCCAGTGGACATGAAATAAACCTTTAGTTGAAGTTATTTCATTGATTATTAAAACCGTTTCCAGCATCAGGATGCTTCTTCAACTGCTCTCCATCACAACCCTCCGTCACCATGGTAACAACAGACAAACAGCAGCATCACACAACAACACAACAGATTAATCCAGCTGGTATATCAATTTAATGCTGCTTCACTTTAGTACACTTAGACACACTTTTATACAGATACATGTACACATATTGAATACATAAATACAAATAATCCTGACGTCATTCTTTAAAATATCCCCTATACTAGTTTATTATTATTATTAAGAGCATAATTTGTATTCATGCATATTTGGCATAATCCAAGTGAAAGGTTAATTAAACCATTTATTAATACAAGTGTATGTTTTATTGATGAATTTAGATTATTTGTGTGTATTTTGCATAATCTGAGTGTACTCCAAAAACACACGTTTTATTAATCCGAGCATACAGTTTATTAATTCATGCTTATTTTTTTATTAATCATGCATACTTTTCATTAACTTAGCACATGGTTTATTAATCCATGTGTACATTTATTAATCATGTATATGTTGTTTTATATATTATTCATTTACGAGCCTACTTGTTATTAATCTCTGCATATTGTTTAAATTGTGCATAATTTTTTGGTTGTTTTATTTGATTTTGCATTTCATAAAACTGTGCATATTGTTTTATAATCAATTATAATGAGGGTTTTTTTTCAGTCATAAATATTATTTATATACTGACATTTTTTTTAAAAACTTTTTTGGGCATTTTTTATTAATTGTGTGTATTTTTTATGATCCGTTGTCCGTTTTATTATTTATAAACAACCACTGTAGTGGTTCAAGCGTATGTTTATATATATATA
>CAKAOI010049487.1:0-32541 GCA_916701655.1 Sebastiscus albofasciatus
ATATACACATATATATATATACATATATATATATATACATATATATATATACATATATATGTATATATACACATATATATACATATATATATACACATATATATATAGTATTTTGTATATAAATGAGAAAATTATACACTAGCATAGTATAAGAGTGATATGACATAATAGAAAGATAGTATGGTATATTAGTGCAGTAGTTCTTTAGCTCTGTGGTATAATAAGAATAATAAGGATACAAATGATCATAATACATAAACTTATGTACTAGAAGTATAGAATCATGAATTACCAATGAAAAGAACCGCTGCCTGCGTCCATCATTCTAATCCGGACCACTAGGAAGCAGTTCTCTGTTCCCATCAGCCCCAGCATCTTCCCCGTCTGCCGAAGTGGCGGATGGCCTGACGATTTTAACCCGTGTTTGGCAGCGGCGGGTGCTTTATTTCACACGCTGTATGTGAGTATTATCTCGTCTTCTTCAGCCCTTAAATGCGTCCCTTCTCTTGCTTTCAGGCCTACGATGTGTTTGCCGGCTCCGAGATGCCGGGGTTAAACGCCACCACAGAGATTACCGTCTCCATCAATCCCTCAGGTGTTGTCATGTGGTACGTCTACCCAGAACAACAGTCCAAACAGACGGAGACGCTCCACGGACGGAGCTTCCACGAAGCTAGAGCCGGGCGTCACACCGTCTTATGATGGAGTCATTGACTTACAGGCTTGAATCAAAGCAACTTGATTGTGACAGTTCTTTTGCACTGATGTACAGTAGAAACCAAACAGAACCTTTTATGATTTTGTGTTCTTTTAAATGTTTTAATTGTTTCCTTTAGTTTAATAAAACGTTTTCTAGTTGGCGTCTCTGTTTGTGATGTTTGTGCCGGGAAGTAACTTTAAGCCCAAATTTAGTTAAAACGGTGACACAATTAATAATCAAATCAGGGTGGAAGTAGCCAATTACATTTACTCTCATTACTGTAACAAAGTTGGATTTTTGTGTACTGAAAACAAAAAAAAAGTATAATTTAATTGCACTTATTGTATCTCAAGTGTTCTGTCTTACTGTCATACTCTACTGTCGGTGTGTCCATATTAACTCCGTGAGCCTCGATGCATTTCATCACAGTTGAAGTCATATCATTTAGTTTATAGCTTAGAAAACACGTTTAAGTGTGCAGTTTAACACTTTAATATTTTATTTCCTCTTTCATTTCACAAAGTTAGTTACAATAATATGGGCATTATTTAAAAAAAAATCCATTCACATTTTTTGTACAGCTGCTGGGCAACATCTGCAGTCAGACTGTTTAAATTAAAGCGAGGGTTGATCGTTGATCGTCTCATTACATCCCCACAGCAATCAATAAATCAAATGCTCTGACTAAAAACAAAGACAAGTAAAGCGTCGTAGGACTGTAATAAACCCCGGCCTGAATTAAATGATTGAAATGATGAATTAAATGCACTCGTTGCTCGTCACTGGAGTCTTCCACCAGCTACTAGCTTGATAGCTAGTGCATCCATCCATTATCTGTAACCGCTTATCCTATTCAGTGTTGCGGGGGGGCGATCCCAGCTGATATTGGGTGAAGGCGGGGTTCGCCCTGGACAGGTCTCCAGACTATCACAGGGCTGACACACAGAGACAGGCAACCATTCACACCTAGAGACAATTTAGAGTCAACAGTTAACCTAACCTGTAGGGATGCACCGATTCCACTCTTTTATAGACCGAGTACAAGAACTTACAAGTTGGTACTCGCCGATACCGAGTACCGATACGAGTACCGATACGAGTACCGATACGAGTACTTCTCTGTGCCAAAAGGCCCTCGTTAACAGCTGGAGGGTGTGAGCGACACACGGTTGGCTGTGGAGTCCCGCATACGAGGCGGTGTGCCGCAACCGGCTCTAGGTCAGCTTAGAAAGGCTCGGGGCGAAGGTGGCTCGCGGCCGCAGCTTTACAGCGCTCCCCACCCGGACCTCGCCGCACCGTGACGGGGCTCCCTGCTCTCGGTACGACTGTCGACCGGGGCGGACTGTCCGCAGAGCGTGAGGACCCGAAAGATGGTGACTAGAGCTTAACGTCGCGCTGCTGTAAAGTGGTATCGGTGCCGTTGTATCGGAGCCGTTTTGTGAGTACGAATGCGAGTACATGAGCGCAGTATCGGACCCGATACCCGATACTAGTATCGGTGCATCCCTACTAACCTGCATGTCTTCGGACTGTGGGAGGAAACTGGAGAATATCTAGTGTACTCTTTGCTAGTTTATCAACATTCCCGACTCCAGCTTTGAATGTCTTGTCTTCTAACATTTTCATTAAGTTTACACGTCTCCCTGCTTTTTATATGCTTGTAGCAACTTCACTCATATTTTCTGATCTCTTGTAATAATATTATCTATTAGATGCTGCACCTTATCCATGAAATGTTTTAGTTAACACTGGGCGACCCTGTCAAGGTGAAAACATGCAGCTGTATGTTAGAGTTAAAAAATCCCCCCATGTACCGAGACAAATCAACGTCCTCTACCGGAGGACTGTAAAATCTTCCCTGTGCTGCCCCCTAGTGGATAAAATGAAAAACATAAAAATCAGTTACTGAAAGAGGCTGATGTCTCATTTAAAGTGTCTATGTGTAAACAAAAAAACAAATTAAGACTACGCATCAACTCACGATTAGACCTTGAAGACAGGGCGCTGGATCTTTAAGGTAGATAATATAAAAGGAAAGACACGGATTCTGACAATTTCGATTGTGAAGTTGCCAGAATACACGCCGAAGAAGAGCCGAAATGTCCATGTGGCAATTTTAAAAAGTCAAATTGGTGTGCTGTCCTGGTCTTTCCTTGTAAACAAAAAACAATACCAGACACATTATGTGTCAATCATGTCTATATTTTTTACATTGTTCCTTAAATATGTCAATAAAAAGATTCCACCCTTTAAATATTCATGAACCTGAGCCCTTCAACTCTCCAACACGAATCCAAAACAAAAGATTAAGAATAATTGATAGAGATCAAAGCGAATAAAATCCCACAGTTGACCCTGAGTAAGAGCTGAGGAGGACTGCTGGATGTCAGGGCACATAAACAGCTGGTCAGAGATCGCTGCTGCAGCTGGAAGAGGCTTCACAGGCTCAGCTGGGTGTTGGGATGCAGCGCTGGGAGGTTTGGATGTTGGACTGAGGACAGCTGATGTTGACAGTGGCAAAGTAAGTCTTGTGAAGATGTCCATCAAACCCCGGCCTGTGATCACACCATTTTAAATAAATCCTGGGAAGAGGTGCTGCAGGAGGAGGACGACTCCCACCACCATGAGGCCACAGAGGAGCAGCACCAGCCAGATAGGAAAGGATCCTACAGAAAAAGCAAAGGGACCAAAGATAAGCTGAAGTAATGATACGTGGTCTCAGTGTGTTCATTGGATGATGATGATGATGATGATGCAGGACTCACTTCGGTTGGGGACGGCGTGCACTTGACAGCGGCTGTCCACAGCTACACTCAACATGGCCGTTTCATTATTCCCTTTCATGTTTTTGCCTTTCAGCGAGTCGGGCAGGAAGGCCAGGTCTGTCACAACGATGCCGTGGGACTCCTGTACGTAATACAGCTTCTACACACACACACACACACAACGAGTACACGTACAGGTTATCATCGTACAGCGTGGCTGCTCGGTTCATCTATGTTCCTTAGTTTGAGAGGAGTGTCCACTCTGTCTTTACCTGGAGGGAGAAAGCGATGTAGATAGCCACAGATCCCGTCACGGTCCCGAGGCCGAGAAACGTTCCAGAGTCACTGTCAAAGACAAGCTTCAAGTTAACATCTTGTGCTGCAAGACGGGGCTGGCGGCTTCTGGTCAGGTGGATGATCGGTCGGTCGGTGCGCTCGTGTCCGTCCAAATTCTCATTGGTCGGAAAAATCATCTGTGTGACTTCTACATAAGTTACATAAAGAGAACAGCACTTCTTAATCCATTATTTTCAAGGGCTGGTGGGAAGTGTGAGCGGGACACACACACAGCCCTCGTCTCAGTCCTCAGTCCTCACGACTGTGCTACTATAAGTTGGTGGTTTGCGGGTCGGGTTCGGTTGTGAGGTGCGGATTGACTCACATAACGGGTCGGGCGGGTGCAGGTGGGTGAGTGTGAACTATTTCATCATGCTTGGTCTAATAAATAGCTTAATCATGTTGTCTGAAATATAACTGCAGGTGCTACGACAGCTCCGGAGGCTCGTTCTATTTTTCAGAAATCATATGAATATGGGCAGGAGCACGCTGGTCGGCTTTCAGTCTGTTATCATTTACAAAATAATTAGATTAAACATAATTTAATATGCTGTAAACAGCTTGTTATGTTTGTCTATAATTCATTTAGGCTACCGGGTAGAGTGCACTCTGATTTAGTTCATCTCGAGATAACACGCAGGTCTTTAGAGTAGGTTGAGTTTCAGTTGACCGAGGTTTCCTTTGACTTCAGCCCTAATTCAAGAAATAAAACGTTTTTATCCTAAAAAATCTGATTAACTTTTCCAAACAAAATGACACATGCTATGTCCATTTGAAAATCGCCAAGCCAATTTTTCCTCACCAAACTTTTGCGTAACTGTGTAATGTTATTTAGCGTTCTTCCCGACATGGTTGGTACCAATCGACTCCTTCGGTTTTTATAGTTTCATGTGAGATCTGTAGCTTCACTCGAGCTCTAAAACCTGATACAGCCTCTGAAAAAAAGTAAAGTTGGCCGAGGCTGCCGGTGCCCTCAAGGAGTGGAAGAGGTTAAAAACACCAACCAACAGATCTAACAGTAATACACCTTTCAACCTTTCAGTTACCTGACAGCCACACTGGAGATGACCTCCGAGCCACAGGGAGCCGTCAGCATGGGCAGGAAGCTCTTGCCGTCCCACTTGGTGAGGTAGCAAGGAGGAGGTCTTCTGTCTCGTTTATGGGGGATCTGGACTGTGTAAAGCCTCAGGGCGTCTTTTTGGTCTTCCACCTTTCCAAACCTGAAATACATGAAATATAAAACCATCCATACCAATGTATAAGCAGGATAATGCCCTTCGAAGTGCCCATAATAAGAAATAATGGACTTTGTTGCCTCTGCGTCGTCCATTAATTCCTGATAACGGACACCTCGTCGGGCATTATCCCTTACATACAGTCACTGTCGGATGGATATGGTGAGGTGAGCAGCTGGATGCTCTTTCATAGAAGGAGAAGTCTTTTTTTTTTTTACCTGCAAGCCATATATCGATAAGTCTTCTCCGCTATTTGAGGCATGGTTTCAAGCCATTTAAGACCCATAGCCAACTGGCTGCCACTCCATACAGAGCAGCTAAAGTCCCGTCCAACAGTCACCAGGTGCTGCAAGAGAACACAGTCATACATACTTTATGATTCTTTTCATTCTGTTGAATTAGAAGACATTACATCAGAATGTTGGGGCTGCCGTAGCACAGTGCCCCGAGCAGTTAGGGATTAGGGTGCCTTGCTCAAGGGCACAGCAGCAGCAGTGCCCAGCCTACATCAAAATAGCCACACCAAGAAGTGTCAATGTTTCACCTTGTTCCCTGGACTCATATCCAAGTCTTCAATCTCCGCTTCATGTGCTTTGAAGTCAAACCTCTTCTTCAGGGACGGAAACTGAAGAAGAATCAAGAACACACAATCAAAGTCAAGACATCAATGCATAATGTCCAGTGTCCATTTTATTATATATATACCTGTTAAACAACAACATTAGAATGATCAAGATATGTCAACTATGTATTTTCCTTTTTGGTTCTGATAACATTCTGTTCACCAATTTCACGGCTGCTATCTGGAACGTATCAACAGCTTTACAACACAGTCCAACAAAACACCAATAATGATTAACTAAATCACTCTGAAAGTGAACACACCCAATATCTTCAATACAGTCTGTTTTATTGTAGCAGGTCAAAGCTAAACCAGGACGTCAGTCAGTCTGCAAAAGCTAACGGAGCTTTAAACTGTCTCAAGGCTTATACACACCGTGCACGCTTCATCGTAAAACTGTGTCTTACAAAGTCCTCGTACTTCCAGAGATCTATGCAATTCAATAAATAGGAGAGAAACCATCAAAATAAGGCTCAGATTTTAAAAAACAAAAACAAAAAACGGAACAACGCAAAAGTGATCTTGGCTCACATACCCCCCCGCTCACTGCTTGACCCCCGCGCTCACTGCTTGACCCCCGCGCTCACTGCTTGACCCCCCCCGCTCACTGCTTGACCCCCTACTAAAGTAGGACCAAAGGTTTTGCCCTTTTGGAACTAATGGAATTAATGGGCATTAACTAATTAACTAATGGGCAGCCTAGACTTCTAACCCCCAAAAGGCACAACTAGACCACGCTGTCAACCATCAGACCAAATTTAAAGTTCCTAAGTTAAATAGTTTCAGAGTTCTGCACCGGAAATGAAAGTGTGACACGTGAATGGACAGAAAGGACACGCGGAGCGCTATATAGCCCCGACTACGTTGTCGCAGAAATTTACTGTGATTGTTGGTGGCAGACGTTGCACTCTTCAGAAACAAAATTGACAAATCTCAAGTCGGAGTCGAGTCTCAAGTCTTTTGAGGACGAGTCGTAAGTCACCGTGTGTGTGCAACTGAAGTGCGATTCGAGTCCAAGTCTCAGACTCGAGTCCCCATCTCTGGCTATCACACATCGATAACATCCAGTTTACATCCATGCTAAAGTTCAAAAGCTTCATCCTCACCTCCCAAATGAATCAAACCAAAGCAGCGCACGGTCCAGAGCCTAAATACGCCACTCAAACACGGCTGGTCTAAAGAGAAGAAAGGAGAACTAGACTAGAGTTTACCTCCCAGACTCGTATGTGTCCATCTGTGCCTCCAGTCAGCAGCAGGCTCAGGTCAGGACTGAACCGGACCACCTTCTGGAGCGGGTCCAGGGGATTCAGATCGGACTGCACTTCAGCCAGACCGGTCACAGAGATGTGAGCCGTCTCATCCTTCATGTCGGACATCTCTCCAGATGCTGCAGCTTCATCCTGTCCACCTTTGTCTCCTTTCCCAACTCGTCGCCTGGCATTACCCTGCTGCACGCTGTTCCCTGCTGGAATGGGAAACACATGGGTTATTGTTCACTAAAATACTAGTCTTCAAACCACTCAAAGCGCTCCACACTACATGTCAACATTCACACATTCACACACTGATGGCAGAGGCTGCTATGCAAGGAGCCAACCTGCCCATCAGGATCTGATCTAAATACTCATTCACACAGCGATGGCTCAGCCTTCAGGAGCAGTTTGGGGTTAAGTATCTTGTTCTTGTGCTCCTGAAGGCTGTGCTTCGAGGACACTCGACATGTGGACTGGAGGAGCCTGGGATAACTGGCTAGCTATGGCACATATAAAAAAAAACATGCTATTATAGCTTAGTAAATGAAGATGCCCACGGAGGTACTCCTGTCAAAACACGATTCAGCCACAAATCAAATAAATGCATGTTTTTGATGTCCTTTTTAAGACAGCAGGTATACAGTGTGTTTCAGAGTGTAGCAGTGAGCCTCACCATCTTTAGCAGCATCTTTGCCTTCTTCCTTGCGGGAGCAGTGTTTAAACCTCATCAGACAGCAGGTCCCGTCCTGTCCTGCAGCAATCACACCGTTACCTACAGCCATGTTCATGGTGGCGCGTGTGTCAGTATCGTGAGAGTGGAGGAGACTGGCACTGTACTGGTCTTCTCCAGACATCTGTAGATCCAGGAATTGCTGAAACACACAATCATGAGTCTGTTACTCCTGCTGGTTTACACGCTGACAATGCCTTTCATCCAGATTTCCATTCATACACTCAGACTAAACATGTTCTAATGTTGACACTGCAAGTTGAGTACCTTTAAATTGTACTTTTTGCATATACAGTACGTATCCTCTGCTGTATTCTACAGGCGCTCTGAAAGCTCAATGCACGATAACTTAAAGGTGCTAAGCGCATTGGGGAATTATGTATTTTTAACATGTTTTTTAAACTAAAAAATTTAGCGAGAGAGAAAATGTGATGTCAAATGAATGTTTTGATGTTGGAGTGTTATTCACGGTGGAACAGAAAACTAGAACGACGGTGTTCATTCAGACAGGTATAGTCTGTAGGTTCATAGAACGGACAGAAAACAGACGATGCTTCAGAGACAAACAAGACAACGTGCTCAGCTGACGGTAATCAAAAGAAATTATGACGATGTGGGGCTGTACCGAATAGTTCGAAGCCTCATTCAAAACGTCGACATTTAAATTATTATCGTTAATAACTTACAGAGCTTCCACCTTGTCTCCCTCAAACACACACACATAGAGTAAGCGACGCAGCGTTCAGTCCATCTCTGTAATGACCATCTATCCCTGCTTAGTACTTACCACTGCATTCTTTATGCCCGTCTTGGAAGCACCCCCTCCCCCTGCTGTGATCACCAGCCCTGTTTTAGGGTCCACTTTAATGCAGTATAAGGGAAAGGGGGCTCTGTACAGATCTGGCATCCTCCTCTTCCCCATTGTTGTTGTCCAAGTCACTCACACTTCTTCATAAAACTGCTGCATTCAACCCCACCTGTGGAAAACAGAGAGTATAAGTTTATCTGTGACGTCCTCTGTCCTCTATCTGCTGGGGTCCGGTGTATATGACGGTAAGTTAAGGGCTTTATAAACATGGAGACACCAGTACTCGTCACATCTTGCTGTTAGAGATGCCCAGTGTAATGGAACTGAATCTAAGGCCTGTGTTAATCCATACATGCACTGCATAGATGGTGAAGTTGAATACTTCTTTTGCTATTGTACATATTCAGCTATAGTAGTCATTGGTTATGAAGCAGCTTTCTGCACCACAATGTGGTGCTGCTGAATTGGGACTCAAACTTCAGCACAAATTTAAGTTTTGCTAGTTTTATTTATTTTTACACTTAAAAACTAATAATTAATAAAACTTCAGAGAGATTGTTTGTTTTAGTTATCATTTCATTTAACTTCATAAGAAGTTGGTAGGTAGGTAGGTTGGTAGGTAAGTAGTAAGTTGGTTGGTAGATAGATAGATAGATAGATAGATAGATAGATAGATAGGTAGATAGATAGATAGATAGATAGATAGATAGGTAGGTTGGTTGTTTGGTAGGTAGGTTGTTTGGTAGGTAGGTTGGTAGATAGATACAGTTGACAGATAGGTAGATAGTAACTTTATTTATCCTGAGGGAAATTCAAGTTTCCAGCATCACAGTTCCATAGTGCAAAACATAGTGAAAAGGCAGTAAACAAGTTAGTAGTGCAAAGTACAAAACAAAATATACCAGATATAAAAATAGAAGGAGATGAAGAGACTGTTAAAGTGAGTATAGTGCAGAAGAGACTGTTAAAGTGAGTATAGTGCAGAAGAGACTGTTAAAGTGAGTATAGTGCAGAGTAACTCCAGCAGCTCAGTCTGTTAAAGTCACTGTGTGCATTATGATCTGGTGCTAGCTGGAGCTAGCAGTTAGCTCTGGTATCTCTCTGGTGGTTTAATGTCTCCTACCTGGTATCTGTGTAAACGGCCCGCTCTGTCTTCTGTTGTTGTTTGATCGTTTAGTTAACTAAGAACCGGATCAGATGACTTCATCGTCTGTTAGTGACATGATGAAGAGGAAGAGCTGAGAGTTGATGTAGCTGTTAGCTGTTAGCTGTTAGCTCAACAGCCACTTCCCTTCCTACACGTCAGCAGCGTAGCGTGGTAGCGTACGCTGCGTCTGACGTCACCACGCCGCATTAGACGTTTCAGCCCGTTGCTGCGTTACGTCAACGTGGGCGCCATATTGGATAGGGCAAGGCTGGCCAGACAACCACACACAAAAAAACATTACTACTACTAATAATAATATACTATGCAAATTATCAATATTTGTGTGTTTAAAATATGGAATGCACCCAGTAGTATGTGTAAAATATGATAGAAAATCATCTGTGCAAAATATATATTTTTTTCCTGCACGTCCCCTGACTCCCCTGAGAACATGGAAATACTCAAGTAAAGTACAAGCACCTCAAAATTGTACTTAAGTACAGTACTTGAGTAAATGTACTTTCTACCACTGAGTACTTGTTATACTGTTGTGTTTTTCTAAGCATGCTTTACTGCTCCTGTTGGAATAAAATAATTGTTTATTATTTTAATAATTAATAACTATAATGATTATTTAACTGAAAAGTAGTAATGTGTTTTTGATATCTTCACTTTTTTGCATTAAATCATACTGGGATGTTTGCTGAAATTGATTGGATGTGGCACAGCCCTACCTAGAAAAATTTCCATCAGCCACCACTGACTATAACGCTTACATTTCTCAACCGATTTCAATGAGTCGTTATTATATTAAAGAGTTTATGATCTACGTGGAGTAAAAATATGAAAAAGTAATGTTTCACAGTTCTGAATCCTGACATTTAAAGGTTCCATATCGTGTTCATTTTCAGGTTCATACTTGTATTTTGTGTTTCTACTAGAACATGTTTACATGCTGTAATGTTAAAAAAACCCTTCATTTTCCTCGTACTGTCTACCTGAATATACCTGTATTCACCCTCTGTCTGAAACGCACCGTTTTAGTGCATTTCAACGGAATTACAACAGAATTGCATTGCTAGGCAACAGCTTGGGTCCATGTTTACTTCCTGGCAGCTGATGTTATTCACACACACTGCAACAGGAAATAAACTGTGACACATTTAGAATGTTTATGTTTAAAACCATGTAATGGTCTAAATATAGTATATTTGTGACATCACAAATGGACAGGGATCCTAACGGCTTGTTTCAAACGCACAATTTCTGAAAATGAAGAGTTGATTCATTGTCATTCTATTAAATAACAAAACTTGGAATCTTTGTGCTTGACAATGACATAAAGTCATTCCAAGTCAAAGGGATGAAGTCCAAATGAAGTCACAAGTCATTGGCGTTGAAGTCAAAGTCAAGTAAAATCTGTGACTGAAGTCTGCACCTCTGCTAACAGGTACAAATATTACAGAGGGTATTCTAAATTAATCCATTCATAAATGTTACTTAATTTCTGGATGCATAAGATGTCAATGAGATATTTTTTCCCTCGTGTAAAAGTGAAGAAGACACATTAATGCATCGTTTTAGAAGTATAAAAATTTGCTTCCTCCAGAGTCAAATGTATGTTTTCATTTATTTCTTGGTCCTGCAGTCTGATTTGATTATATGTCAGCCTAAGCATGACAAAAAAGATATTTTTTAAAGTTAAAATATTCCAGCATTTCTCTCCTCAAACACAAAACTGTCTAAACTGTCAGAAGTCAAATTGTGCAGTAAACTTTCCAACATATAATCTGTCTCCATCATCAGTAGTCCATGGCTCCTCATGGTGAAACATACAGTTTCTTAATTATAATGCAGGCTGTTCTCTCTGGTAATTGTCATCCAACAGTAACATCATTAGGGAATCCAAAGGTAAATTAATTACTGATGATGCATCCACAAGCTTGGCATTTCTCTGTGGAGTATACAGCACGTCTGAGACAAAGGCTAATTCAGCATGATTCCCCAGACTGGAGGTGAATTGTTCCTATTACGTTGTTCAGTCTCTGAATCCACCAGCACATAACAAGGCCAGAGTGTGCTTCTGTGTTTTAGCAGTGTGACCTTGACAGTCGGTTTGGGACACTGAAACTGGGAGATGATGGAGATGGGAGATGATCTGGTCGGTTGCCAACAATCTGCGTAATGATCAGAGGCTCACAGCAGGGTTTCAATGGAACAATCAATACGGGCCTACTGGCAGTGTGGCGTTATTGAAAGGAGCTGGTGTCAGACAGGTTGGATGTACTGTAAGTGTTTTACAGCATTGTGCAGCCACAGTGTCTTTAGCTCAGGTTTCACTACTCGGGTTAACCCCTTGTGTCTCACTCGGAACATTTTTGGCTTCTTCATTTTTTTGATAACTTTGTCTGTGTAGCACACAATTTGGCAAGATTGTTGAGTTTTCTTTAGAATTTTGGAAATCTCAGCTCTTATAATAAGTCTATAATAAACTGTGTAGCCAAAATACAGACACTCGCGCTTGAGCCCTGCAAAATTGTAGTTTTTAGTATTTTCTACCATATTGAGCTATTTTCTCATAGTTGTCCTACGGGGCAAGTACATGCAGTTTTCCTGGTTTCCACTAGAGGCAATGCTGCTGTATTATGGAGCAATGCAATTAAAATGATGATGATGATGATGTATGTGTGTTGATATGGATGTTGGAGAGTGGTGTTTGTGTGTGTGTGTCTGTGTGTGTGTGTGTGTGTGTGTGTGTGTGTGTGTGTGTGTGTGTGTGCACCACAATAAAAGTTAATTAAGGAAATTTAATGAAGGCTATTTTTAACATGTTGCAACCATCCCAGGATTGTGTTGCAACATCTGACTACTTCCATTCAAATAAATATTGTGAACCACATATCATCATATGTAGTCATCTTTAAATGGTATGGGTAATTAGCAGACAGATGTAAGTTTAATATATACAATTTTGGTTGGTCTAGATCAGGGGTCAGCATCCTTTACTATCAAAAGTCAATTAATTAAAGTTAAAATGTAAAAAAGGTTTTCATGTCTTTTATATTATAAAGCAGGTTTAAATGATATGACGATCAAAACGCTCAATATACGGAGAAACACACACAGCCCGAATTCAGAGATTGTGCATTTGAAACAAGCCGTTTGTGATGTCACAAATTATCAATATTTAGACCATTACGCGGTTTTAAAACATGGGACCTTTAAGCTCAAGAGAAATTATAATTTTATTATGTTGTTATCAATATTGACTGATATAAGAAAAAAACAAACATAAAAGGGTGGATAACTTAGTTGAAAGTTGTGATGGCTTCATTGGGTCTATTCACACCTACTAGTACATGATGAACACGTTTAGCACACGTGTGTTTATGTCGACTAAATACCAATAGCATGATAAACAATAGGTATATTCAGGCAGGCAGTAAATGAGGAAAATAAAGTTTTTTTTTTTAACATTACAGCATGAAAGTACTGTGAAATCGAAACACTCAATCCACAGGGAAATACACACAGCCCCTATTCAGAAACTCTGCATTTGAAACAAGCCGTCAGGATTTCTGTCCATTTGTGATGTAACAAATATACAATAGTTAGACCCTTGACACAATTTTAAACCTAAACATTCTAAATGTGTCCCAGTTTATTTCCTGTTGCAGTGTATGTGAATGACATCAGCTGACATTAAGTAAACATGGACCCAAGCTGTTGCCTAGCAATGCAATTCTGTTGCAATTCCGTCAAAATGCGCTAAAACGGAACGTTTTAGACAGAGGGTGAATACAGGAATATTCAGGTACACAGTATGAGGAAAATAAAGGTTTTTTTGAACATTACAGCATCTAAACATGTTCTAGTATAAACACAAAATACAAGTATGAACCTGAAAATGAACACAATATGGGACCTTTAAGTGAAAAGATTTAACATTTTACAACAAAACGGTAATTCAAATTTACAGATTCACTTAAAAAAAAAAACACATTTAAATTAATCTTCATTTGTCCCTTTTTTGTTTTTTTTGCTGTTATTCACAAAAAAGGTTGGGACGTTTATTTTGAAAGGGACCGGAAGTGTTGCCATGGATGGATGCCTGCAGCTTGCTGACGGTGCAGCTGTTTCTTTTTGCGGAAAACACCCAGGACAGAAGAAGCATCAGTGTAAACGCATACCCGACACTTCTCCCTGAGCCTTTCTGCCTCCAGATCACATCCACACTGAGAGGTGTAACATCTGGAGCTGAGGAGGCCACATCTGGCTCTAAAGGGAATAAAACATCAGCATCCTGAAGGAGAAGAAGAGCACATCTGTCTGGTAAGAGGACGCAGAGAATAATGGCACGGTAGCCTGACTTGATTTTTCAGCATCTGTAGAAGAATGAGGACAGAATGTGAGTTTACAGTGAAGCAGGTGAATGAATGATGGATCACACACAGAAAACCAGCTGATTCAGAGAAGTAGTGACACAGAGATGCTGAAGCGACCATTTCAACCTGGTGTGTGTTGGATGACTAAGTCTCCTGTGTGAGCTGAGACAGAGACAGAGAGAGCAACATGTAGCTCGGTGCATGTAGGCCTGCAGCACACAGCCTGCTGCCTGCCGCCTGCTACACACACACACACACACACACACACACTGACCACAGACTACAGCTCACTATCTGTTTATTTATTTGTCTATTTGTTTTTGCACAATTTAAGACTATACAACCTAACAAAAAATAAATGAATAATATAAAGTGCAGGAAGAGGCAAAAAATATAAATATAAAGAAATAATATGACTACATAATGGTGATAACAAACAATTAAGACAAGATATATATTATAACAACAATAACATCTGCATATACAATGCAATAACTGCAGTTACAATAACAATGCACTTTTATTTTGCACAATTTAAGACTATACAACATAACAAAAAGAAAAAAAGAAGAATATACAGTGCAGGAAGAGGCAGAAAACCCCGCTGGGCTCATCTGAAGCCTCCACCTAGAGATAAGATTAATATAAAGAAATAATATGACTACATAGTAGTGATAACAAAACAATTAGGACAAGATATATATATATATGTTTATATATATATATATATTAACAACAATAACAATAACAACACAGTAAATATCTAAAAAAAGACAAGGCCTGACCTAAAAACACAGTTTATAAACCAATTTAAAGGCTGCAGTTCAGTTAGAAAGAGAAGTGTGAGATATTACAGCTGTAGTTGTTTTATCGAGGATTAATGTTCAGTTGATTATTGATCATGATTAGATAATAACACAATAGATAAGTTAGCTGAAGCTAGCTGTTAAAACACAAACAACCAGAGCTCTGTAGCTGTGTTTTATATTGTTGATTTATTGTGCTGTTGGTTGACTGGCGTCTTGCACAAGTTTTCCATCATCTAGAGGAAAGTTTAGGGTCAGTAATTATATTTATTTAATACAGAATAATACTCATCAACTTTAGTTAGCTGGTTGCTTTAAAACTGAGGTTATTTGTTTATCTGGTTTGTTTATTTGTTTTGCACAATTTAAGACTACACAATATGACAAAAAAAATAATAATATAAATAATATACAGTGCAGGAAGAGGCAAAAACCCTGCTGGGCTTATCTGAAGCCTCCACCTAGAGACTAGATTAATATAAAGAAATAATATGACTATATAGTAGTGATAACAAAACAATTAGGACAAGATATATATATAATAACAACAATAACAATACAGTAAATATATCAAAAAAGATAAGTGTGTGTGTTGCGTGGAAGTGTATGGTTAGTGTTTGTGAGGAGGAAATTGATTTAAATATCTATAATGATTTCTGGGCATCGTAACCAAACAACATTGTGAGTGGGGAAAAATAAAAAACATAAAAGCAGATACATGGACAACAACATGAGGAAAAGAAATTACAAGACAGCAATTAAATGACCCTTTAAGCGTCTTTTGAAACATTTGACAGATGAACAGTTTATTGATAGATGTGTATTTAAAGCTGTCATTGTTTTAACTGGGCTTCACATATTGATATATATGATATATTGATTTCATTCTGCCAGGAAACATAAAAACCTGTTAGATTCTGACATGGGTGTTGATGTGACTCTGTCTGCAGAGGACAGCGGCCAGTGAGTAGTACTGTACAGTACTGTATTACTACCCTGATCAGCAGGTTTTGTTGAATGCAAAAAAAAAAATGTGTTGGAGAGATTAAATCATTTCTTCCTCATGTGTCCCTCAGTGCCATGTGAGGACTGGACTATGGAAGGCCAAAATGCAAAAAGCTGTCCAATCCAGAGGACTGATGGAGACAGAGGGAGTCATAGAAACATCACCTTCTTTGATCCGACGTTAGTGAACTCAACAACTCTGACATGGTGCACGTCTGTGGAGTACAGAGGTGGAGAGGAGCCGGTGAGACAGGCCCGTTTGTAAACGAGGAAACAACAAGAGGTGCACGTTCTTTGGATCACGTTGCTGTGAAAGAGTAGGCGTGCTCGATCTGTATGCATGTGACACAGGACTGACTGAGTCGAATGACAAAGCATTGGATTGGAGTGACAGCGGACGCAGCTATGTAAGAAGACATCCGTCTCAGTGGTTCGGGTCCTGACAATCAACACTACTACTGTGATTTCATGCCACACATGTGGGCTCTCAGGGGGGAAAGGTGATGATGTGTACCTGAGAGTTATCTCAGCGTCTGGTCTACTCCTGGAGGACGACGACAAGCAGCTTTCCATTTTTTAATTGAAAGGAGAGAAGGCCAGAAGCGGAAGTTTCAACATGCCTCGGAACCGAGCCTTCTCCGAGCCAGAGTACTCTGCGGAGTATTCGGCGGACTGCTCGGTGACTCTGCCCTCTGATCCCGGGCAGGCGGTTGGGCGAACACACGAGGTCACGGTCCGGAGCTCAGGATGCTGCCTCTGCCTGCCGCGCTTCATGCGCCTCACCTTTGCACCCGAGTCTCTGGAAAACCTCTATCAGACCTACTTCAGACGGCAGAGACACGAAACCCTGTTGGTGCTCGTCGTGTTCGCCGCCCTCTTCGACAGCTACATCATCGTCATGTGCGCGGTGGTCTACACCACCGACAAGCTGGCTTCTGTTCTGGTGGCGTCGGTGGGACTAGCAGCAGACATTATCCTCTACCTGCTGTGCCGCTTCGGGCTGCTGCCGGACCGCATCTCGAGACGGGTGGTGCCCTACGCCCTGTGGGTGCTCATAGCGGCTCAGATATTCTGCTACCTGGGTCTGAACTACGCCCGCTTCCACCAGGCCAGCGACACGGTGGGCTGGCAGGCTTTCTTCAGCTTCTCCTTTTTCCTGACTCTTCCTTTGAGGCTGACGCCCATCGTGCTCATCACTACTATATCCTGCGGGGTCCACACCCTGGTTCTGGGCGTCACTATCGCCCAGCAGCAGCAGGAAAACATCCAGGGAGCGGCGCTTAGCAGACAGGTATGAGTGGGAAGGGGAGACGGTGGTGGTGTATGGATGGTTTTGTGTGATCCCATGTTGCCAGACCTCCACTTATCAGAAGTCTTTGAACACAAAAGTAGGTTCATAGATGCAGCTGCTGTTTCACGTTTAGGGCTACAGGGTAAGCTACGCACATTGATATCTAACTCTAGTCATTATCAAGATTGTTTTGTCTTACTAGTTTTATGTATTTTGCCTTTACTTGATATTTTCACAGTAGAGCTTAGGGCTGGGTATAAAAATTACAAAACCAGTACCCTTAAAGGTCCCATATTATAAAAAGTGAGATTTTTCAGGTCTTTTATATTATAAAGAAGGTTTAAGAGCTGTATAAATACTGTTAAACTATCAAAACGCTCAATATATGGAGAAATACACACAGCCCGTATTCAGAAATTGCGCGTTTTAAACAAGCGGTTCAGATTTCTGTCCATTTGTGATGTCACAAATATACAATATTTAGACCATCACACGGTTTTAAACGTAAACATACTAAATGTGTCCCAGTTTATTTCCTGTTGCAGTGCAAGGCCTATGGAAAGGAGGCTTGGTCATGCGTCATCAACGCATCATGTCTTTGGGTGTACAACACATACGGCAGACAGTACGAGGAAAATAAAGTGTTTTTTTAACATTACAGCATGTAAACATGTTCTAGTAGAAACACAGAATACAAGTATGAACCTGAAAATGAGCACGATACGGGACCTTTAAAGTAATACCAGTACCAATAGAGCACTTCACTGGATACCCATCATGTGAATGGAAGCTGTGTGTGTCCCGCTGTCTCGCTCACGGAGCTGTTCATTCCAGGGATGGGTCATGATTTTAACATTTTTTAGAATAAGTCATTCAATTATGAAAAAAAACAAATAGTTTATGCGACTATAGGTCTTGTCTTAAAAATATCGGAGGTGCCGCCTGGTAGTAACGTTACAGTGGAACCCGCTTATAGTGACCTCGTCTGTCCGGTCAGTTTGATCACTATAAGCAGATGACAGGCTGCCCTCTCCCCTCTGTCATGCAGGTGTCACTGTTGAAGCATTTTAATCAGGATTTAAATAATGGATTTGTTCCAAAGAACAAAGAAAAAATATTTTATAAATGATATTGAGATTTGGTTTATTTCTACCAATTACTCTTTTTTTATATTTGATCTCCCTCTTGCCTCTCAAAAACAGAGGAGCAACCTCCTCCGCCTCTACATGGACCAGCCTCCACCGGTACAAAGTAATGAAACGTCAGATACTGGTATTGAAAAAAAGGCAGCTTTTTATGTTGTAGACTGTTGTCGTCTAATTTTTGAAACACTTTCTAAATAAAAAGGGAGTTCAGTTCTCTTTTTAAAGAAGAATTTGAAAGTGTAAATGACAGTTTTCGTGGCATAAAACCAACGATCTGTTGATCTTTGTATGAAACAAGACTCCATAGTCTAACATGGGATGTTTAAATCGAAAATCAAATCGAATCGTGACCTTAAAATTGAAGTGAAATCGAATCGTGGATTTGGAGGATCGTGACACCCCTAGAAAATGAGATCATTCAGTGCTTATAAACTGCTTATAACTTTGCAAGAGGCAGAGTGGAGAGCGTAATGTAGAAATCCACATTTTGCCTCGCTGCACCAACACCACGTGTGCAATTGCTAATTAACAACCAACCGTTCTGATGCATGGATTAAATGTGCACAATGCAGAATGCTGAACTGTGTGAGTTGTGGGCTGTTTGAACCTTCCAAAGGTCGACTCTTCACAGAGCTATTTGTGTTTCAGTATTTTAATGTTACTTTGGCTCAATGTTCTCAACAGATTTTCAGTGTGAGAGAAGTTTGGACTCAAACTGTCACATAGCATGTAAATGAAGACAACTGTACCAAACTAGAGAGACCATCTCGTGGTGGATCACACCACACAACGCCAAATCGTGCCAAATCTGGATGTTAGATAGACCAGGGTTGCGGTCGAATAGTCCTTTTTCTTTTAGGATGGTTCCTAGCTGAGTGAAATGACCCAGAAGTACCTCAGTAGCAGCCGTGACAAGAGCGGTTCGAATTCACCAAATGTTAAGGAAAGGAGCTTCAATGCTTCCTTCATTATCTCCTTTAGCAGAGGATACACTGGAGCATCCTTTACCAAAGGAAAAGAGAGAATAACATCCCACAATTCCTTGCTGCAGCATTTAAAGCGATGCACCATTCGGCCGTTCATGATAACAAACGATATGCTTCTCTTGCATATTATTTCCATACACTAATTGGGATTCATGATTAATATGAGTGGACAGTGACAATCATTTCGTTTCACTTTATTTTTAATTAATTATTTATATTGAACATGTAACCAATACCTAAAACAAAACAAGAATAACAAATAAAATGAACAGTAAACAATCAGTTAACAAATAATCAACATAAATAAATATTACATGTCCCAAAAGAAGTTGGAAGAAGTATATGGTCCTACACTTTCTCCATAACTCCAACAATCAACTCAATATTTATCATATATTCCTTTGTTTATTTCAGTTCCAACCTGGTAATGAAGTGATATTTTTCACCGGTTGTCCACGTTAGGTCAGATATATAACTTTATTATCTGTTGATAGTGTTCCAGCAGCAGGAGGACCTGTGGTATCTCTCTTTAGCAGTCTGTCACTGAAAGAGCTATTTAAGAACACACGGGGGGAGCAGCACCTTTTGTAGTCCGTCTTCAGAACATTGTAGTTCCACCACAGCAGACTGACGTCACTAACATCCGCCGCCGTCGCATCGTAATGACGGAGCTTCTAGTGAAAGAGCAGTCGGCTTCTCTGAACACCACGGTTGTCTTTTCCTAACTCCTTATGAACTCTCCTTCTCATCTTTCCTTGACCTCATGACGTTTTCCATCGAGGTCAAGGAAAAGACGTTGGGACGTAATTTTTTGACTTTTCGAACGCAACCCAGGTTTTTTTTAACTCTTCTAAATGCATGAAATCATAACCATTTTTAAAATCACCTGTTTGAACAGTGTAATTACATAAAACCTTTTGTGAATGAACATGTTATATTTCTCTAACACTCAGGAGCCAAACCCTCACACTAGTCCTGGTGGATGAAATGTAAATATGAATTGGGTATACTTTGTGCAGTAACAAAGTCATAACGTTTACTGTTCAGATCCAGTCCTCCATCAGAGTGAAGGCTTTCTCGTATACTGAAGTTGTGTCAGCTGGTAATGGAGCTCCCAGGTCACAGTTGTCTTCCTGAGGATACTGAGACTTTGCTGATGCCGCTGGCCGCCGTGGTGTCTGTCAGACTCTCTCTTGACTGAACCGTGACACTTGACCAGCAATAACTTCCTGGTTGGCGTGCTTTGCTCGTACCGCGTTACCAGGTCTGCAATAGCGATGAAATCACAGCGGACAGTGAGGTAGAATCAGCAGGTGCTCCGTAGGGTGGAGTAGGGTCACCTAGCTGGAGGTGGTTCTATAGCAGAGCAGCCACATTGGACGTCCTATCCAGCAGCAAGTCTGACTAGCTCGTTGTCACACACATGTTTATGTTGATTCATTTTGCATAATAGGTCATCTGTAAAACTAGACGTCTCCAAACTTTCTGCAGTGCCCTTAATTGTGCACGTGTTCGTTAAATATTGAGCCCTAACTGTTGCATTATCTTTTGTTTTCAAGCTGCTGGCCAACATAGTGGTCTACGTTTGTGCCATCACCGTGGGCATCATGTCGTACTACATGGCCGACAGGAAGCATCGGAAGGCCTTCCTGGAGGCCAGACAGTCACTGGAGGTCAAACTCAACCTGGAGGAGCAGAGCCAGCAACAGGTCAGAGGTCAAACACTACAAACATTCTGCTGTTCATGTGTGAGTTTAAGGGAACATTTTCACTTTGGGGGTAATATACAGCAGCAGATTTAAGGGACTATTTGTAACTTTCAGAAATGTCTTAACAGCGACACCTGTGGCCGTTAAGTCAACGAAAGTCACCGTCGGGCTCGCGCTTGATCCTAGTGTTGGCTTTTCCTGCTTCAGCTTAGGCTGAGGCAGCGGGGCTCCGCAGCGAGTAATGTTGTCGTCTCCGCCCGCAGCCGGAGTGAGCAGGGAGACGCCGGAGTTTTGGTCGGAGACGATAACGTTTCTCTCTGCGGAGCCCCATCACTTCACGAGACACGGGAAACCTCTGTTGGTCTGGAGGAGCTGCAGCAGTTATTTCTGCACAAACGTCCACTGAACATTCACTAGATATTCTCAGAGCTAAACTAACTCTTCTGCAGTGTGGAGTGAGCGCGCGTTCACGTCTAGAGGTGGAGCGAGACAGCGCGTGCTGCCTGAGTGAAGGCAGGCAGGCAGAGGAGCAGAGACTTCAGCCACACGCGAGCGCGCATATGCGAGCGTGCATGTGTCCCGACCCGGTACATTTATACGCTTAAAAAGTTGCAAACAGTCCCTTTAATAATCAATCGTTAATGAATATCAAAATATGTATCTATAATTAATAACTCAAAATTATGAATCAAAGACCCATGAATTGGTGTAAAAGGTGAAAGACAGAGATGACACTCGATTTCAGTTTTCATACGCAATTAGTTTAAGTATCAGAATTCAGCATTTATTGGTGTGAATGCTGTACAGCAGCTTTCACAGTAACGTTATCTAAATGTTGAGTCTAGCCAGCAACATGCACTACGTGATATCTGTTCTTTCTTGTGTGTGTGTGTGTGTTGGTTTGTTTGGCTTATGTTTCCTTGAGCTGCTACTGTGTCAGCAGTCCACTCCCCTCCTCACCTCACATCTGTGGCCACTGGACGTTCTTCTCCATCACTACTATTTATGGAACAGATGGTTTTGCGGAGAGAGAGAGAGAGGGAGAGAGAGAGAGAGAGAGAGAGAGGGAGCAAAAAGGAAAAGACGGAGAGTGATCATAGAGAAGAATGTAGACGGGAGTTGAAGGTGTTGTGAGAAGTGATGGAGAGGAAAAAGACAACAAGAGGGGCTGATAAAAAACCACGAGTGGAAGAAAGAACTCCCCGAATACTAATGGAGAAGCACGGGCTGCTGGGAGACAAGGGCCGCGCAACCAATCAAGCGGCATCCGGTCGCTGCTGGTTACCACGGCAACCGGCCTCCTGAGACGTTGTCAGCTGTAATCACAGAGCCTGCCCGCTCTCTGCCTCGCTGTCAGGTTTTGATAAGAGTATTGAAAGCTTGCCCCCCCCCCCCATGCGGTCATATTTATGTAATATGTCGCGAGCACGACAAAACATGCTCACGAGCAAATTATATTATCTCACACGCGCAGATATTTACTGCCACTCGCACACTGTAAGTCCTCACACACCGAGGACTCCGCTAACCGCTAAATGAAGGCCTTTTTTTCCTGGAGCTGCTGCCTGCCCTTCTCCCGGCAAAGTGGTCTCCTGGCGGCGGGGAGGACCGAACCGAACCGAAACGAAAACACACGTTGTTTTCTCATATCTGACTTTGACTTTAGAGAATATCTTTCTCAGCAGCCGCTAGATGTTTCGAATAAAAGCCAGTCGCCCGCTGCGTCTCTATGCTAAGATAGGCCAACCACATCCTTACTTCTACTTAACACGCAGACATGAGACTGATATCCATCTGAACATCTCACTCTCACAAAATATGAATCTATTTCCTTTTGTTTGCTGTCGTCAACCAGCGTTCAGTTGATTAGATCTACAATAATTAGAATAAATCAAACTCATCACATCGGTGATACAGACTGAGAGGCATGTTTCCTTCTACTAGCTGAGCGTCTGTCTTTGTCCTCCGCAGGAACGCCTGCTACTCTCCATCCTTCCAAAGCACATAGCTGATGAGATGCTTCAGGACATGAAGAAGGAGCCCAGTCAGAAAGAGATGCAACAGTTCAACACCATGTACATGTACAGACATGAAAACGTCAGGTAACTCACTACCTCTGTAGGCTTTTCACATCCAGGGTGCTGTATGTATGTCTGACCAGAACAGGTTCGCTTTTTAGTAACATGAATCTTTGTCTACTTGATTTTTTTGTTTTATTGTGAATGCACAAACCTATTTTGGGGGGGAATGCATACATAATAAAGTAAAAATGTAAAATAAAAACCCACAATTGGCATCGTCATGGTAATGTGATATGTCGCTGCAAAGTGCTGTTCCATTCATATTTATACCACTTCAAGCCTCTTGCAGCGTCTCACACTCAACCATTTACCTGGTGACGTCAGTCTCTGAGGGTTCAGGGCTGAAGGCCTTAAGCCCGAGACACACCAGGAACGTCAGGAGCGCGTGGCGGCTGCGTGATTCACGCGTCTGGTGTTCACACCAGCAGCGTTTCAGCTGCGTTTCAGCTGCTGCAGCTGCTGCTGACAGCCCTTTCTTTCTACATAGAGTTTGCCTTTTAATGGCCGTTTCATTTCATTATATGTCATTTATATTTATTTTAGACAGAGAGAGGTTAAGAAACGTGTGGTAATTAGTAAATTATAGTAATAATCCACAATTAAAACCCCGTACTTTATTCATTCATGGAGCTCTCCAAGTCACTGCATGTTCTACAACACTGTCCGGCACATATTTCAGAATAAAAGCCTTGTGTTATGAAGGATGAAGGAATTCTGAAGGAAGGAATTCTGTCCACAAAAAAGCTTGAGGGCTTTTATTTTGAAATGAAAGCAGGAAGTGTTGATTTAAAAATAAGTGTCTACTTTTTCTCTTTACTTTTCATGTCTTCTATATTATAAAGCAGGTTTAAGTGCGATATAAATCCTGTTAAACTATCAAAACGCTCAATATACGGAGAAATACACACAGCCTGTATTCAGAAATTGTGCGTTTGAAACAAGCCGTCAGGATTTCTGTCCATTTGTGATGTCACAAATATAAAATATATAGATCATTACACAGTTTTAAACTTAAACATGTCTAAATGTGTCCCAGTTTATTTCCTGTTGCAGTGTATGTGAATAACATCAGCTGACAGGAAGTAAACATGGACCCAACTGTTGCCTAGCAACGCAATTCTGTTGCAATTCTGTTGAAATGCACTAAAACGGAGCGTCTCAGACAGAGGGTGAATACAGGTATATTCAGGCAGACAGTACAAGGAAAATAAAGTGTTTTTTTTAACATTACAGCATGTTAACATGTTCTAGTAGAAACACAGAATACAAGTATGAACCTGAAAATGAGCACATTATGGGACCTTTAAGCTCAACAGAAATTCTAACTTTATTATGTTGTTATCAATATTGACTGATATGAGAAAAAAAACAAACATAAAAGGGTGGATAACTTAGTTGAAAGTTGTGATGGCTTCATTGGGTCTATTCACACCTACTAGTACATGATGAACGGGTTTGGCACACGTGTGTTTATGCCGACTAAATACCAACAGCATGATAAACAATAGAGGCTGAATAACACGTTTGACATGGCTTGTTGGAGCTGAATTCAAAGGTTCTGTAGTGTCTCTGTCAACACATGAAAGCTGCGAAAAGATGAAGCATGTCCACCTGCTGCTGTCAGTCATACCTGCTGCCTCCTGCACTCCCGTCTCAGAGGGGTCCCCCACCTACCCGTTAACAAACAAGCAGGATGCCGGTACAGCCGGTCATCATTCCAAGATTCACAGTTTTCCCAGAGAGTAATCACTGATCCTGTTTCTGTGACTGCAGCAGCGGCATGATATCAGTACTAATGACCCGACCTGTATCTGTCTCCTGTTGTCGTGCAGTATTTTGTTTGCAGACATCGTGGGCTTCACACAGCTGTCGTCGTCCTGCAGCGCTCAGGAGCTGGTCAAACTGCTCAATGAGCTCTTTGCTCGCTTCGACAAACTGGCTGCAGTGAGTTTCACCCTGTTACACGACAACAACGATCTCATGACATTAACATCAGGAATACAAGAAGTGATCAAATGTTCTGATGTTCAGATATTTTATTCCTTTAACCATCTGTCATTTAAAGGGACTGTTTGGAAGAATCAGAAATTGCGAGCGCACATGGGACACCGACCCGCGATGAATTATAGGTGTAACGTTATCGACTCAGTGTGTTGAGCGATGCTCCTTCATGTCTATGTAGAGCGAGCACAAGCGCGAGCAGCAGGACGCTGACATTCGTTGACTTAACGGCCACAGGTGTCGCTGTTAACAAGACATTTCTGATTCTTACAAACAGTCCCTTTAAGATGCACTTCTTATTGTATCCGTGTCGTAACTCATCGATGTTAGTTCACCACAGCAAAATGAATGGAGCACAACACAGAACCTATTGTGTGCATGTGTGCGGTTGGTATCTGATCTGCCACAGTCAGTAGTGTGCATCTCTCTCTCTCTCTCTCTCTCTCTCTCTCTCTCTCTCTCTCTCTCTCTGTCAGAAATATCACCAGCTGAGGATCAAGATCCTGGGAGACTGCTACTACTGTATCTGTGGGCTGCCAGACTACAGGGAGGACCACGCTGCCTGCTCCATCATGATGGGTCTGGCCATGGTGGAGGCTATCTCGTGAGTACAGGGTCGGTCAGTGGGATGTGATGCAGTGGGTTAGTCACACATCGATCACTCTGATGGACTGGTATTGACTCTCTGTGGACCACATCTATGAAATAAAGTGAAGTGGTCATTAAGCTCAAATCGATTGTGACTCCAGACAAGTGAGCATGAATGGATTTACTTTAGATCTGATGTCCCCTTGATGCTCTTAATGAGATCTATCAGAGACGGTTGGGCGTGTATGAGTGGTGTCATGGTAGTCAGCATGTTGAAACAGAATGATTGTAACAGAAACAGAAGCTAGTTGTGGTTCCTGCTGCTTTTTATTCAACGCGGTTGCTGTTTTTAAACCGACTCTCAGGTACGTCCGAGAGAAAACCCAGACGGATGTTGACATGCGTGTCGGCGTGCACAGCGGCACGGTCCTGGGGGGAGTGCTGGGACAGAAACGCTGGCAGTACGACGTCTGGTCCACAGACGTCACTGTGGCCAACAAGATGGAGGCTGGAGGGATACCAGGGTAAGAAAGACAGACAGACAACTCCACACACTGCCTCTCGTTCGGTCACTTTTATTAAAATTATATTATATTAGAATTATATTAGGCTGCTTTGGGAAATGTGAAAACGTGGCCTACCGTCCAGCCTGAGAACGCGGCCCTCTGTGAGAGTGTCCTGATAGTACAGGAGCCTCTTCAAATGTCGTGCAATATGAATTTCTGTAGGAAAAAAAGAAACGTTTGCTTCCACAACCAAACATTCCCGCCCTGTGTTGTTGTTCCCACTGTGTGTTCAGTCAGTAATAGAGTTCATCCCACGGAGGGGGATGTGACTGAATGCATACAGCAACACTATATAAGGACTATTCATGGCTCCGTGTAGTCCCCCTTGTCTCATCTTTGACTCCTCTTGTATGTTTTGGATCAGTCGCGTCCACATCTCCCAGAGCACCATGGAATGTCTTCACGGCGAGTTTGACGTGGAGCCCGGGAACGGAGGGGACCGCTGCGACTACCTGAGGGAGAGGGGCATCGACACCTACCTGGTGGTTGTTCCTAAAGGACCGGTGGGGAAGAACGGCATCAACGGTGTAGTGAGTCAAAGCTGCCACGCCGTAAAGAGTTGGATATTCAAATGTTTGTCTCGTATACAGCCAGCAGGGATGAAATGTTCCATTTTAGAAATCACATTTGAATACTTCTTGTTACTCAAAGCTAGATTTGAATATCATCATGTTCAGCATTCAAAACACATGCATATGTTCAGGAACGTAAAAAAACGACTCTCTGTTTGCTTGTTTCACATTAGAAGCTGTCTGTCACGTCTTCCAATGGAAACTCCCCGCTGTTGATCAACACCACGGAGTGTAACGGCAGCGTTAACACGGCCTGTACCACACCGGAGGAACCGGAAGAACTGGATACGAGGGTAACCAAGAAATCACATTACACTTATAGAATGACATCAGAACGGTAACTCGGCGAGCATGGACGCCTGGTCTGTCCTAGCGCTTGAATGCTTGGCAGAGTGGGTCTCACCAAGAAACGCAGTGGGATTCAAAATACGTCTTTGCTGCATCACCATCATGTTTCCACCGCCATGTATTTCAAGAGGACACGTGATTTTGCCGTGTTAATATGCTCAGGAAATGTCATGGCATTAGATTTGAATATTTCTTGTGTACTAGCATTAGGCTTCAACTTCAGGGGATCATGAACATCTACAACAAATTTCATGTAAATGTGGCGTTTCTTCACGGTGAAGCAAGGTGTTGATGAACTGGACATGTCCAGAGAAGGTTTCTTGCCGTGGTTTGAAGTGTTGGACTGACCAGCTGACTAACATAACGTGGTATTGATGTAGTGAGGTGTAGAAATGGTACGTATGGGTGTTCCATTCTCCTTTTTTTTTCTGTCTGGGACTTGAGGTGGTGAATCCATCGTTCCCTAACCCTCGGAGAAGGCTGCGGCTGCGGGACCTGGCTGAAAGGGTGATCGACGCTCAGGAGAACGAACAGGAGCTCAACAAACTGCTCAACGAGGCTCTGCTGGAGAGAGAGACGGTCCAGGCGTAAGTGACCAGTCCCTTTAAGGGTCCCGGTTTGGGGGTTTGAAAATATGGTCACCCTAAGATAGTCTGGGATGATCTCGCTTTTTACGTTGCATTACAATCCGTTTCTACGTTGGCAATAAATGATATAATGATGATAATAAGTTGCTCTACCTAGTACCTTTAAGGGCAAGTAGAGTGCATCAGTTTTCAATGGTGTAACAATATATTGTTGCATGACATTTCCCCAATACAAAACTGTGACGATATGTGTCACGTGTAATCTAATACCTATATTTTAAAATAAAGGTTCTCTTGTCTCATCAGTCTGAAGGGGAAACACACCAACAGGCTCTCCCTGAGGTTTGTGGATCCGGACCTGGAGACTCGCTACTCCGTGGAGAAGGAGAAGCAGAGCGGCGCCGCCTTCTGCTGCTCCTGTGTGGTCCTGCTCTTCACTGCAGCGATGGAGGCTCTCATAGACCCCTGGTCAGTGCACAACGGCCGCCAGTAATCTGCACCCTGTTGTTTCATAATGGTGGCCATGTTCCATTTTTAAGTCACGCTCAGGCAGAGACACCGACCAAAAAAAGCAAAAGAAACAAACCTAAGCTCACACTCCTGAATGGTCCTATTCATATGTATGTGGATCCTCCGTTCTTGGGATCTCTTTTGACCAACCCAACTGTAATATTTCTCTCTGTTTTCTGTCCCATCATATGATAAATTATTATTTTTATAAAATGGTCACTATATCCTGACAGTAGTGCATGAGACAGGTAAAACAAATAATGTTCCTCTGCCTCCTCTTAGTGCTCCCAATGGCATTTACAAGTTTGTACCACGCCTCAATTGAAATCAACGAATCAGATCTGAGCTGGAGACGGCCGGTCTCTGGGCAAACTGTCAAACTAGGCAGCGCTGATCAAATATGGTTCTGGTCTCATTTTACAGCTAAACAGTACACTAAAATATGATTCTGAGAACATCTGAGGAGTGAAATAGGCATTACAGTAACAGAATATTGATTCATATTTGATCAGCGGCTGTAGAGACAGCTCGACTCTGATTGGTTGTTTTCCTTCAGCGCTGTGAAATCTTGTAAATGTCATCAGGAGCACCGGAGGACACAGAGGGACATGGTTTCTTTAACAGGTTGTCTGTCTCTTGCACTACTGTCAGGATAGAGTGACAGTTTTATAAAAGTAACTTTTGTTTTTATCATATTTCTCAAAGTTTTTGATGTAGCTTTAATGACATAACACAGATGTTAGAGAATCTGGACTTGTTTTCTGCTACCAGTGATATTTCTCTCAAGGGTTTTTCTGTGTGTTCATGTGTTGTGTTGAACAGGATGATTGCAAACTACATCACCTTCGCAGTGGGAGAAGTCCTGCTGCTCATCCTGACAATCTGTTCTCTGGCTGCCATCTTCCCTAGAGTGAGTTACAACACATACTTTTATACGCTTGAATGTTTTCATGAACTGGTAGTACCAGTTATCGGGTAGCATGGTGACTGCCAACTGTGTCAGGTTAGTCTGACCAAAGCCCAAATCCAGCAGAGTGTGTATCCAATGTTGCTGCTGGGTTTCCTTCGAAGGGGCCGGTTAATAATTAACCGTTTAACCGTTAACCGACATTAAGCATTTTAACCGATTAACGCTATCGGTTAAAACGGTTAAAAGAAATGTTAAAAATTAATTAAAAAGCTGAAAAAACTTGTCACTTTAAAGGGACTACTTGTAACTTTCAGAAATGCTTGTTAACAGCGACACCTGTGGCCGTGAAATCAACGAAAGTCAGCGTCGAGCTCGCGCTTGCTCGCTCTAAATAGACATGAACGAGCATGGCTGCCTGTCCGCGACACTACACGCAGCATCGGAGCTACTAAGTTAATCAACCTCATATGTAAGGGTTAATTATGGAGCTGGAGTCAGGAAGAGATCAGCATCAGGACTGGAAGCAGGGGGAAACAGCTGGCCTGCCTCTGGCCACACATGATCCATGATCAACATGCGGACAAACAGTTACATGCTGGAACTGTTTCTTGATTAATGTGAATGTGTACAGCTTCCTGAGGTCTTGTCATCACACTGTGGTTGTATAGAGACCAAAACCTGTGGGCACAGGCTGTATCTGGATATATGTGTATATATCTATACTATAGTCAGATTCATATCAATCACCTCATCTCACTCTCACTGTATTCCTTTAAAATCCTTTATCTGTAATCTGGACACGTAGACACTGATAGTATGGCAAAATGTTGCTAATAGAAGTGAATGTGATGTCCTCTGTGGTGACAGTGCAAAATAGTTTCATAGTTATAGCATGATATACGTGTGTGCGTGCGTGTGTGCGTGCGTGTATGTGTGTGTGTTCGTCATGGAAACTGCCCTGTATTGATGTCCAGCAGGCAGGCCAGTATTGAGCGCCGCTGTCAGCTCAGGTCAGTCAGCAGCACGCACACAGTCAGCCAGTCAATCGCATGGACTGACACAATGTAAATAATGCTGCGGGGCTCTTCAGTACTGATCAATATCACACCAAATATCACATTGTCATAAGCCCACCGACGCTTCTCCATCACAGTCCATTAACAGTGGCACGTGTGTCACTTTAAACTGGTACCGGCCACAGAGCTTTTCTAACACATCGACACACACGTTGCAACAGATGAAAACAGGAAAAACACCAAGCGCGGTGAATACTTTTTGTAAGAAGCGTGTGAAGTACAGTCGGCTACTGCTGCTCATCTCATTTTCAGGTTGTAGGTACAGGCTCTAAACATTAACTCAGCCAACAGAAGGTTGGTAGACATCTTTGAGTCGGAAAGTAAACCTAATACGATCCGATAAGTGGATTTGATACCGGATATCGATCCAACCCCGTCCAGATAGAGCACGGAGTTGAGATGAGGTAGGCTTTACTGAACTTCAGCGGTTTGATCAATAACATACCTAACTGGAATGGTCTTTTGTGTCAGGCCTTTCCTAAGAAGCTGGTGTCTTTCTCCACCTGGATCGACCACACCCGCTGGGCTCGTAACACCTGGGCCATGGCAGCCATCTTCATCCTCACCATGGCTGACATCATGGACATGGTGAGCTGCTCTCTGCTGTTTCTTACAACCACAAACAAAAGGCCAAACCAGTGTGGGGACTTGTATTTATTCCATGAGCGAGCTTTCAGTGAGCTGTTTCGCAGTACAGTACGTACTGCAGGCTACCTGTATATGGAAGTATTTATTGGACTTTATTAGTTATAATCCACAGAAGACAATCCACAAATATGTGCCATGATCTGCAAATATTTCACTACCGACAAACATGTGTTTTTGTATTTGTGTTGTGTGAAGTCACATCCACAAAAATACAGGGCGATTTGCAAATACAAATATAATTTTAAAATTTACATGTAAAGCGATATATACGCATTTGCATGTCCATTTCTACACGTGGAATGATATTTGCGCATTTGCAGATTGCTTCCTGTGGATTTATGGGCCATTTGTCCGATTCGTACCGCAGTTGATCTGTAGATAATAGTTGTAATCCACAGAAGACAATTCACAAATATGTACCATGATCTACAAATATTTCACTACCCACAAATCACACATTCACACAGTCACATCCACAAAAATAAAGTGCGATTTGCAAATACGCATAACTTATTCAGTAAATACGAATTTATCATTTTACATGTAAACCTTAAAATACGTATTTACAGAGTAAGTTATGCGTATTTGCAAATCGCCCTGTATTTTGTCGCCCTGTTTGTGGATAGTGAAATATTTGGAAATCATGGTACACATTTGTGGAATGTCTTCTGTGGATTAAAACTAATAAAGTCCAATAAAAACGTCCGTACCTGAAGGCCACAGGAAATTGGACCAAAATGTAAATCATCCAAATCCTGGATGTTGCTGCTGAAGGAAGCTGAGCTTTAGAAATACTAGTAATAATAGCAATAATAATCCTGGGCTCATGACTTTGTGTCTCTCCTCCGTCTAGCTGAGTTGTCATCCTCGAGTCCCAGACTCAGGCAGCACCACAGTGGCTCCCTCCCCTTCCTCCTCCCCCCCCCCTACCGTGTGCCTGGACAACCCCAAGTATTACAGCTACATCGCTGTGTTGGCCCTGATGGCCACCACCATGCTGGTTCAGGTCAGTCACATGGTCAAGCTCACACTGATGCTGCTCATCACAGTGGCCACCGGCATTGTTAACATCTACAGCTGGAGGGACATCTTCGACCGCTACGACACGGCCCGCTTCCAGGAATACAGGTGAGGCATGAGAGACGGCAGCGTGATGTGTGTAGAGGTAGACGTCATGTTCCTCTCGTAACACTTTCACACCCTAAACTCTGTAAGCCAGCTGAGAAGCAAACCTGGCTGTGTGTCATCGTGTGTTTGATAAGTTGACACTCAGGAAGAGCAGAGTCGAGGCGTTACAGCGGAACTTGTTCTTCTTTGCAGGTCGAACCTGGTTCCCTCCAAGTTCACCATGACGGTTATGATCTTCATCATGATGGTCAGCTTCTATTACTTCTCCCGACATGTGAGTAAACGTCTCGTGTTCGATGACCTTTTAACAGCATACAGCATACCTTCATCCCTCCCTTCGTCCCTCCCTCCCTCCTTTACTCCCGCCCTTCATCCTTTCTTCCATCCCTCTCTCCCTCCTTCCCTCCCTCCCTTACTCCTGCCCTTCGTCCTTTCTTCCATCCCTCCCTCCCTCTCTCCCTCCGTCCCTCCCTCCCTTACTCAATCCCTCCGTCCCTCCCTCTGTCCCTCCCTCCCTTACTCAATCCCTCCGTCCCTCCCTCCCTCCCTTACTCCCGCCCTTTGTCCTTTCTTCCGTCCTTCCATTCCTCCCTCCCTCCCTCC